>JAQMCW010000016.1:1091084-1108279 GCA_030068335.1 Chrysichthys cranchii | reverse complement strand
CTCAGGCTTTTTCTACACTAGCGCGGATGTTGACTATACGAGTGAGCCACAATCCCGCAGTGAGTGAGAGAGAGAAGCTGTGATCACGTGACGCTCGGCAGATGAAGCGTACGCATACTACTCGTATCGCAAGACTTCGCTCGTTCATCAAGTCAAAATGTATTAAAATTTCTCGCTCGTCTTGCAAAACACTCGCAGACCGAGTTACTCGCAATCCAAGCTTCCACGGTAGATTGATTTTCCTTTGAATCATCAAGAGTTCGAGGACGATGTTGGAAAACCTTTAACTTTAGACATCCCCAAAGGAAAAAGTCACAAGGACGTAAATCCTTAAAAACCGTGGTCCTGTCCTGTTGAAACCACACATGTTCTGTATTCAAGTCATCCAGATTGGGCTGCAGAAAGTTCTCCAGTATTTCAACATACCGCGCAGAGGTAACAGTTTCTGCTGCACCACCTTCTTCAAAAAAGGACGAGCCGATCACACCGAAGTCGGCGACTGCACACCAGACAGTTACACGAGCAGAGGGCTGTAACTGTCATGATAATTGATGTAGAAAAGGAAAATGATGGAGCCGAACCTATCGAATGACACCTGACCCGCCTCTCGACCACCACTAGAGCCCGCACGGTGCCCACTCCAAATGTGGGAGATCTTTATGCCCCACCCTTTATTTTGATGTTTTTTATCATGAAATATATGAAAATAACACTCAGTGAGCAAAGAACATCACACCACATGCAGAGGTGCTCTCCTGTCACCAACACACGGTGCTCGTTCCTGAGTGCTGCCCCGCGTCTTCCTGCTCCATTTCCTCTGCTTTTGCTACTGGTGTCATCGCCTCGTTTGCCACAGGTTTTTTCTGCTGCGTACTCCAGTTTTGGGGTAACGAAGCCCTGTTTTTTGCACTCGTGACCTTGACGTCTGCTATGACTTTTTAATCTATAAACATTGCTATACTAAAACTGCTAAACTGCTATATATTTAGTTATATAAACATGAATTAAAATGGAGTAAAATATTAATAATATATAAAATACAGTACAATGTACATCATATTTACACAAGAGACAAAGAACACGTAGCATTGTGTCCGGAACATTCCCCTGGGGGGGAAGAAAAAAAAAAAATAAATGTCTGGAGGAACGAGTCTGGCCAATCGGAAAGCCCTATTCATTTAACCTTGGTTGTGATTGGCTGCTGGCTACGACGCATTCGGCTTGAGGAGAAGCAACCAGCATTCGCCAAAGTATCGTCAGTGCTGGAGCTCCATATTTCTGCCTTGAATGAATTTTTTTTCCCCAACATCCATCCACTACATTTAGAGAAATAGATAAAAGATCCATATAGAAAAAAAAGCATTTTTTTGGGGGGTGGCGCCCGTGTATCACGGATTTTCGTCTTTCGTGGGACGTTATGGAAGGTAACCCTCTGCGAGAGACGATGAACGACACAATAATAAACAACACTTTATTAGACATTCATAGACAAGAGGAAATCAGACTACAGTGCTGTAAAAATCGGATTTTTTTTCCCCCCCGGGTGACTTTAAGTGGTCATTATTTATTATTTATTTCTCTATCTTTGGGCAGCAGATTGTCAAAGGGTCTGAACTCACTCACCTTCCCAGGATGTCGTTGAAGCGCGGTTCCAGCTCAATGTTGTATTTGTCGATGTAATCGTAGAGGTCTTCAGTTCCGAGCACTTTGGCTATTCTCACCAACTACACGGAGACGGGAAACACGACGAGGTTGTTAGTCAGAGTGCAAAACCTGTCGAAAAGGCCAAGAGTATACCTGAAAAACGAGGTTGTGTGCTTTGTGCTTTTAGACATTTACTTTTTTCTGCCATTTAAAAAATAAATTCCAAAAATAGTAAAAAAAAAAAACAAACAAACAAACAAACAAAAAAAACCCCAACCAAATAAACAAAAAACCCAAATCTATATAACTTTAAAGCTTGGTCGTTTCCGAAGATAATAAAACATCGGCCGGGTACGGATATGCGCCGATACTCATACTTTCAGGATTGGTATTGCTGTTTTCACAAATGAACGTCACTTTTTATTGCTTGTTATCATTTGTTAAAGACGTCTGTGGCAGCTTGAGGACGGCGTAGCTGCCGTTTACCTGGTCGTAGTTGTCATGGCCGTGGAAGAACGGCTCCTTCCTGAAGATCATGCTGGCCAACATGCACCCGAGACTCCACATGTCCAGACTGTAATCGTACATCTGTAACACAAGGGATGCAACGCGGCCGGTTAGAAAACCAGCTCGACCTCGTTAGACCCGCGTCGTCCCGAATAGCATGACGACTCCAGCCAACGATGTGAAGCGCTTAACATGACGGAGTCGGAAGAAATCGAATGCTTGAAATGCCTTGTGTGACATGTTGCACTTGGAAACGTTTCAGCGTCGAGAATTTATTCATTTATAAAAACTTAACTCTGAAAAGGTGTCATCACGACATTTTTTCTCTGACCTGATAGTCGACGAGAAGCTCTGGACCTTTGAAGTAGCGCGAGGCGACCCGGACGTTGTACTCCTGCCCCGGGTGATAAAACTCCGCCAGACCCCAATCGATAAGACGCAACTGAGCGGAGGAAAAAACAAAACAGAACAATAATTACGCCGTTTAATACGGTGAAAAAATTTAAAAACACAAATAGACTTCAGCCAGTGTCATGGCTCCATTTTGTGTACCTTCCGGTGCTCGTGGTCGATCATGACATTGTGCGGTTTGACGTCTCGGTGCATAATTCCCATACTGTGGCAGTAATCAAGGGCCTGCAGAAGGAAAAACCATATTAAACACAAACGTAACAAAGCAGACAGGAACGAAAGAGTTCGCTGGGATGTTTCACCTTCAGGATTTCGTACATGTAGAACCGAATGTCGTAGTCCGTCAACGTCTGGTACAGTTGCTGATGATTTGGAAAAAAAAAAAGAGAGAGAGAAACGGTAAAGAGTCGTCTGTTTTTATTTACGCAGGTGGGACAGAATACATCAGGGGGCAAATCACAGGAGAACAATAACAAGTGCCGACCACACCGAGTTACTGGTCATTCAACAGAGAGATCTATCACGGCACACGGGCTAAACATCTAAACCAGAACGCAAATTACACGAGGAAATGAACAATTTTACAGATTAATTACAAAATATTATCATCCAATCAGCTGCTTGCAATCAAAGATCTGTAATCATTGGGAAAAATAGACAAAAAAAAGCGACAAAAGATCATGATATCTGACACGGCAAACGCTGATCATCGATTACAGGACACGCTGCAATATACTGTACGCTGTTATTGTGGATGTTTTAAATATTGGCACCCTTTCCCCGAGTGCTAACTGGCCAGAAACGTTTTTTCTAAAAGAAAGAAAGAAAAGAAAAAAGAAAGAATGGAAGAAAGACAGACAGAAGGAAAGAAAGAAAAGAGAAGGAAAGAGAGAAGGAAAGAAAGAAAAGAAGAAAGAAGGGAAGAAAGAAAGACAGACAGAAGGAAAAAAGAAAGAAAAAAGAAAGAAGGGAAGTAAGACAGACAGAAGGAAAAAAAGAAAGAAGGAAAGAAAGAAAGAAAAAAGAAAGAAGGGAAGTAAGACAGACAGAAGGAAAAAAGAAAGAAGGAAAGAAAGAAAGAAAAAAGAAAGAAGGGAAGAAAGAAAGAAAAACGAAGGAAAGAGAGAAGGGAAGAAAGAAAAGAGAAGAAAGAAAGGAAAGAAAGAAAGAAATAAAGAAGGAAAGAAAGAAAAGAAGAAAGAAGGAAAGAAAGAAAGAAATAAAGAAGGAAAGAAAGAAAAGAAGAAAGAAGGAAAGAAAGAAAGACAGACAGAAGGAAAGAAAGAACGAAAGAGAAAGAAAGAAAGAGAGAAAGAAAAAAAGAAGGGAAGAAAGAAAGACAGACAGAAGGAAAGAAAGGAGAAGAAAAGAAAGGAAGGAAGAAGGAAAGAAAGAAAAGAGAAGAAAAGAAAGATGAAAGAAAGGGCATATCAAGGAGGTACAGAATTTTGTTCCATTTTTATGAACTACCTTAAAGTCTGTGTTGTTCACGTGTTCAAAAACCAAGGCTGGAGTTCGGGACTGTGAAGTTAAACACACACACACACACACACACACACACACACACACACACACACACACACACACACACACACACACAGGTTATTCAGCTCGCCATGATCACGCTAACGTTCCTACATTACCAGCTCCTTCACACGGATAATAACACCGCCGCTGATAATACACAGATTAAAAAAAACATCAACCACCTTTTCTTTCTGTAAGGACACGTCGATGGGACCTTTATGGAAGGAGTCTCCAGTGTCAGCGTCTTGAAATATTCAGATGTACGGCTGCATTATTATTTTCTTTAAAATCATCTTCATAACTTCAAGCAAGAATTAAAAAGAGAGGCCCGGAGAAGGAACGGCAAAGTGAGCACTTCCATATTAAATGTAAACATAAATGGATAAAAATGTAAGGCACTGTTCTTTAACAAATAAAAACACACAAGCGATCAAAGTTGCGGTGGTGCGTCGGAATAGCGATGTGGTTCAGGTTTCCAGGCAAATGAAAAGCTCAGAATTAATGGTGAAATATTGACTTTTTTGCTCTCACCACAGGATCTTTGACGATGTCTATAAGAGAGATGATGTTCGGACCTCCTCGCAGGTTCTCCAGGATCTTTATCTCACGCTTTATCTTCTTCTTCTTCACAGGCTGAAGGAGAGAATTCACACGTTCACATTCGTGCACGCTCGCGTTTCCGCGCTTTGTGTTGAATAACGCTGGATGTTTACCTTCAGTATTTTCACCACCACTTTCTCGTTGTTGGTGATGTTTACTGCCTCGAACACTTCGCTGTATTTTCCCCGCCCGAGCTTCCGCACCAGCTGGAAATCATCCTGATTTCTGTAAAACATCGTTCCTACCATCAGAGGCACGCTTTGGTTTGTTTAATCGGAAAACTCCTCAGACTCGTCAGAGAGAAAGACATCCCCAAAGAGATTTAAGAAAACTTTGGATAGGAATAATAAAAAAAAAAACAAAAAAAAAAAACAGTCGAGTAATTAATAGAGGAAAGCGGTGAGGAGGTAAAAGAGTCAATAAAAAATATAAAGTCAATAAATCTCTAAATAAAAAAATTAACAAGCTAAAAAAAAATACTAAGGAAGTAAAATCAAAGCAAATGTAAAAGAAAAAAGACAGAAAGTTAAAAAAGTATGAATGACAGTGTGTGTGTGTGTATACAGAGTGTGTACCATTATGTGATATCTAATGTATATTTATAGAAGTGTATGTATGTATGTATGTGTGTGTGTGTGTGTGTGAGAGTGAGTGAGTATACACGATGAGCACCATTATGTGACATTTAATGTACATTTGTAGCAGTGTGTATATGTGTGTGTGTGGATATCAGCAGGTGTGTTTCGCACCCCCACTCGACCACATGCGACTCGTAATCCCAGTACTCCCGGGGCCGGTGTGTGTTCACTTCGGTGTAAACCCGTGCTCGGCTCGGCACCGGACCCGACATGTCCGACAGCTTGGCACGGGAGGAGACGACAACTTCAAACAGAAATGGGGACGTGTCGAGGTGGAGACACACCTGAACACCTGCAGGATAGAAAAGCAACAAATGATAACAATGCGTTTTATTATTAACATTTTAAAAACAGGCACACGAAGTTAGTCACTTTTAGAGGATTGTTTTTTGTTGTTATTTGTTTTTTTTTGCCTAGATGAGAAATCCTAATAACTATATACACTATACTATAACCATACATAATGTGTAATGCTAAGGAGTTAAACACATATTAAATAACGCACTGCTCCAGGTGAATATATATATTTTTTAAGTTATTTACATGTTACGTGTGTGAAAGCATTTTCCGCATTAACAAAACTGAAAACGAGAATTCTGTAGCAAAACTGCATCATCACAACGTCCACATCACTGGTGAAGATCAGTTCAGTGTAATTCATGTGTACAAAAGGATTTGGATTGGTCTACATGGGGGGGCTAATAAGAGAAAGAAAAAAAAGAAAGAAAAATGAAAAACAGATTATGTGTTGGAAGAACTGCTGAGAATTTACATTCAGGTTTCTTTTAAAGTTATGTAATTATTTTAAAGATTTATACACAAATCCCTTCTTCAGATTGTTATTAGAAGACACATAATTGTTTATATATAAAATATTTTATTACAAAAATAAAATGTTCACCTGAAATACTTGTTAATTATTATCACTACTACCACTACTACTACTATTATTATGTAATTATTTTTACATATTTATACACAAATCCTTTCTTCAGATTATGTTATTAGAAGACATAACTGTTTATATATAAAATGTTTTATTTCATAAATAAAATATTCACCTGAAATATTTAATAATAATAATAATAATAATAATAATAATTTTTATTATTATTTTAAATATTTATACACAAATCCCTTCTTCAGATTGTTATTAGAAGACATAATTGTTTATATATAAAATATTTTACTACATGAAAATGTTCACCTGAAATACTTAATTATTACGATTCTCATCATCATTAATAATATTACGTTAATGTTATAATACAGTGAGATAAATAACTGCCAATCTTAGCCTATTACGTCATAAGGTTAAGATTAGCTACCAATGAGACAGAATATAAACTTATTAGCTGGTTTAGCATTAGCTCCCCCACTGCTACAGCGCTAACATGCTAACACGCTTAAATCGGTAGCTTAGCTAACAATCATTAGTTTAACCGGCTTCCTAGTTACCGCTAGCTTAGCTTAGCTTTGCTTATCCACAGCTCCAGGCTCCTGTTTTTATTTTTTCCCATATACTGACTTAAATTACACTCATTTTACCTTTCGGATGAAATCTATCCGGTGATGAGAAATATCCTCAGCAGCGCCACGACACTTTATCTTATTTTATTTAATATTTTTGATTATTTTTTTTTTTTTTTTGCTGTCTCAGGGACAATATGGCACACACAGAGCGCTAAGCGGCGCTCTGCAATGCGCATGCGCAGTACTCTTAGACGATCAGTGTACCGCGCATGCGTGACATATACCGCCCTGACAGAATGCGAGAGAAGTGCGCATGCGCAGACCATCCCATTTACAGTAGCGTTAAACATCTAACAAATGATTGTTGATGTTCTTACACGTAGTTTATTTATTTATTTACTTTTATTTTTTTAAGTTAAACTCCACATCCGCTCTGCCTCCCTCCTGTGAAAAGTTTATAAGAGAAAAATGATGACAAACTATATGAAGTCGCTCCCCTGTGCTTGATCTGATGCACCTGTTTGCTGTGGGTGTGGCTTAAACACCTGAACTCATCAGTCAATCCTGAGTAGGGGGTGCACATACTTTTGGCCATACAGTGTACCATCTATCAAGAAATAAGCTTTTCTGGAATATACAGTATGACTCCATGACAGAAAATTCCTCCAGATTTCACTACTATTGCTACTGCTGCATATTCCCCATGTGGGTTTCCTCCAGGTACTCTGGTTTCCTCCCACAGTCCAATGACATGCACAGAGGGGATTTGGCTAATTGGCTGCTCTAAATTGGCTGTAGGTGTGCATGTGAGTGTGAATGGTTGTCTGTCTCTGTGTGTCGCCCTGCAGTGGATTGGCAACCTGCCCAGGGTGTGTCCCGCCTCTCACCCAAAGTCAGCTGGGATTGGCTCCAGCTTCCCCCCACAACCCTGAACAGGATTAAGCAGCAGAATACGAATAAAGACGAATTATTACACAACATTACCTCGCTTTGATCAGAGTTTACTCTATTCCCATCATTTTAGATTTAAAATTCCTCTAAAACCTGCACTTACCAGACTGTCTTTTAAGACGAATGGTTTATTTTTGACTAAACTAAAGCATAAAAGCATTAAAAAACAAAACAAAACCACACTGCTACCTTTAGCAGCACGTTATCATTGAACATTTAAATAAACACACACAACACTCCGATACATTCAAGAAGATAATTTATGTTACTTTACAATTTGCATGTATAACAAAGATAAAAAAACAAAACAAAACAAAACAAAAAAACCAGACAATCAGTGAGACGATCTTTCAGAGGATCTGAATGATGCGTCATAATGATGCGTCCATGATTTTCTGTGTGAGGAGCTGCTGGATTGGCTGCTCTGATGAAGGGGGCGGGGGGTGGATGTGGGGCAATATAAAATAAGGGAATGATGAGAGTCTTGGAAGAATGTGGAGTGTGTGTGTGTGTGTGTGTGTGCACGCGCGCATGTGTGCGGTTTAGACGCTGTAGATTTGGCCCTCGGGTGGCTGCGGCAGCTTCATGTTCTCTTTGCACATCATGAGTCTGCGCAGCTCCTGCAGAACCACACGGATGCTGTACGAGTTCTGCCACTTGGCCAGAGACGACACAGCACGCGCATCCACCTGAAACACATTACAAACCTTGTTTAAAAAAATAATAAAAATAATAATAAAACAACAACAAATACCCCACACATCACTTCTGTGGATCAGATCAACTCGCAGGTCCCGTGCTCACCGTGCCAGTGGAGTTGTGGACGCCGCTCAGGTTGATTTTGGTGACAAATCGGACGAGTGGCGGCGTTTCTGGGTACCGAGGTCCGCACTCCACCCTCAGGCTGTATATCCTGTTCTCATAGATCGTCTGAGGAGGAGTGCAGAACAGTTCAGAAATTACGCACGGAATATCAGCGCACCAAGACTATCCCTTTATTCTCACATCTTTATTAGTGTGTTTTAGTTTTATTCCTTTACATACTTCCAGCTTTATTTTAAAGTAACTGCTACTTTAATTACTACACGTTTATTCAATTCTGTTCAGGCTTATTATGTTTTTAATATTTCTTAAACCCTTTCTTTTATTATATTCTTTTAAATCACTGACTTCCTATTTTATTTCACAGAGTTCCATTTTTTTATTTGTAATTTGATTCCATTTTTAGCATAAATGTATTATATTACAGTACATTCATTATTACACAGTACATATTTTACAATGTATAATAGAATTAATATCCCATATAATGTAGATTTTATTACATAAATTCTAAAACTATGCAACTATTATAATCATGCACATTTATTATTATATCAAGTAGCATATTTTCCCGATTTTATCTGTTATTTTTTCCCCCTTTTATTTTTGCTCATGTATATTATACAGCACATTATTGCATATTTTATATATATATATATACACACACACACACACACACACACACACATACATACACACACACACATACACACACACATACATAACTATTATTTGCATTACAGTACTTTTATTCTTTTTATATTTCCATTTTATTTTATTACGACACTGATATTTTCACATGAGTTCAGTTAATGTAGTTTATTCTACTTTTACTATTATTTGACCTAATTATTTGCATTTTAGTTATTTATTAGGATTTTTAAAATACTTTTTCCTTTCATCATTGTCCTGTTTTTTTGTTACCCTTGATTTAAATTGTATTTTTTTTATTACAGTACACTTTTTTAAATTACGTCATTAATAATTCCATTCACTCCATTTTTAATCTAATTATTTAACTCAATTCACATTTGTAATGATATATTTTAGCATTTCTACCCCCTCCATAACTATCATTTATTGTTATATTTATTATCTGCTCATTTTAATGCCATTTTAAAGGGTGGAGCTTATGCAATGATACAGGACCCCCCCCGGCCCCGCCCACTCTTGGGGTGAAAGGGGGCTCAAGGTGTTGGACATAAGGTGTTGGACATGTTTGTAACTCTGAGCAAAAGCTTTCAGACTCTCACCCGGGGCGGTCCGATGATCATTCCTCTCCAGCGCGTGAGCGTCATGTCGTCATCATCCTCCAAACCCCAACTCACCGTCCCATCGCCCACGCCCTTCTGCCCCTCCTCCAGCTCCTCCAACAACCGGAAGTTACGTGGAACTTTGACACCTGGAACAGCCAGAGGATGAGCATGAAGGATCCACAGCACTAAATCACAACATCCAAGACAACCAACCACCCACCAGTTACCTTTTACCGCAAAATAATTCATGAACTCATCCTGAATTCTTACTTCCTCTCATCATGAGCATGCACGCAGGTGTGTGACGTTATTTATTTCCGCCTTGTTGCCCACAATGCACGCATGCATGCATATTCCAAGCAGTTGCACTACGTCACAGCCGTGTTACAACACACACACACACACACACACACACACACACGACTTGACCCCGAAAGTGATCGTGTATCAGCCATTTCCCAGAAAATGCTAACGCACATGCTTTATTTCCTGAAATGCACGCAGACGTACGCAAATACCTTTTGCACCACAATGCATGCATGAAGAGGATGTTTCCATGTTAATCTACCCGTTTCTCAGAATGCATTCATGCAGATTTTTACATATACCTATATTATACTCAAATGCGTCCATGCAGATTTTTATTTCCTCGAATAACGGCATGGAGACGTGTCACTTCCCCACAACGCACCGTAGAATCCGCTAGAATGCACGCAGACGCACGCGGGCGTGTTTGTTTTTGCCCCAGCTTGTTCTGCAGGTTCAGTAACATGACGCTGCAATGTCTAAGTTAGTTAGCTATCGCGAATTAGCATGGTCGGCTGACCAAACTCCAGGAGCTCAACAGTGCGCTTCAGTCTTTGGACGAAGAAACAGTGGAAATTGGTTACTATTAAGCTAGGAGTGTAAATATATCTATAATAATAAACATCATAAAATAAAGAGACACCGGCACAAGTTCCTTCCTACCCGTATTCCGACAAACCCCGCCTCCTGGGCTATGATTGGCTAGTCACTCGTATCAGAAGGTGGGTATTTTAATTTAAATAACAACTGGCGTTAAGTGTGTAATATAAATCGTATTCTCACAATTCAATAATTGTACATTGAAATACGAGTCTAAATGCGTTAAAGATGACAATATATAACGTACACAGTGAAGAGATGATCCTAACCAATCATAGCGCGCGACACCTAACGATATTGCCCAATCGCAGACCAGGGACTTGTAACTCTCCTGACCAATCGCAGCGCAAGAGGCGGGACTTAGGCATGGGAATACGGGTGAGGAATAATGACAAGTCGAAAATGCTAACTGGCTAGCTAAGCTCAGACCCCACTGAATTCTGTAAAATAACGACATAGATTTAGGCACGGAGTTTGGAAATAGTGTGTCAAAACATCATGTATTTATCGAAACGTGCATTTAGGAGTTAGAAAACAATTCCATGCAGCATTTAAACGAAAAGGGGGAAAAAAAACTCACTTTACCTGATCCGGCGGACGCCGCCATCTTGTCGTTCAGGAGCGGTCACGCGCACGTTGCGTATGACGTCCTTTCAGCAGCGGGAACGCGCACGTGATGGGGAAATCTGCAGCGTCCAGTGGGTGACGAGTCTGGAGTTTTCTCATGACACGTGTTTATGGCGTTGAAATAACCTGGGGGTTATTTTTATAATTTAAAGTGTCTGGTGTTTAATTTGCACGCGCTAAGATTACTGTGACTACTATAATGCATGCATGCATGTAGAGATAAAAAAAAAACACCAACATTTGCATGCATGCATCATGACATGTGCATTACCTTCCAGATGCAGGCATTTTAGAAATGTAGAACAAAAAAATAAAAACAACAAATCAGTGCATCGGATTTTTGTGGATAAATAAACAGAACAAATGAATCTGACCCGATCCTGGAACAAGATCTATCTTGAACTCTTAATGAAGGGCATGTAGTGAAAGAACGAAAAGCAGGTTAAAGCAGGCCACGTGTTAACACCATCACAAAACGTGTGAGACATGCACTCACATCAGATATCCGGAAACGCTCCACACTCCAGACCTGAATATATCTGTTTACATTTTCAGTGGAAGTGATTTGTTTGTGTGTGTGAACAAGCTGTGTTTTAGTTATGTGGGTTTTTTTGGCGATGAAATCATTTTAAAGAATAAATATCAGACAGTTGTCGATACCAGAGGCTACTCAAGAGTTCAGTATCGGAAAAGCAAAAGTAATACCTTTCCATCTCTAAAGTAAATGGAGATAAATGATCTAAAATAATACAATGAAGACACACAAACACACACACGCACATGTATAATTATAAAACAACCTTAAATTTATTTATTGCACATCCACTGGTGATGACAGCATACAATGAAACAAGACCCATTTGCAACAAATCAGTTTGCACGCAAAATAATTACAAAACCTTTCTTTTTTCCCCCCCAATTCATTAAATGTTTGGTTTTTTTTTAATTCATGTACAGGTTGATTCGAAAAGAGCTCAGGCATGGTGTGCGTGTGTCTGCATAGGCTTCGAGAAACACTCAGATCTACCTTCTGATCTCAGAACTGCTCATTCATTTGTCTAATATAACTGCAGATGAAAGATGCACAGCTAAAAGGTTGTTTCTCCTCCAAGGATCAGTTTCTAAAATTTAGAAGTCACTTGTTAATTGTGCAGAAGATTCTGCTTGACCTTTAACCTTTCACCTGTTTAACTAGAGTCGATTCACATGTTCACAGCACTTCTACAGTAAATGAGAAAGGTTTAATAATAATAATAATAATAATAATAATAATAATAAAAATAATAATAATAAAAATAAAAAGCCAAACCCATCAGTTCCTGAATGTTTTTTTTCCCTGATTGCAGGTTCTTGCTTCCATTTCATTAACTGAATCTGTAAATTTATTCATTCATTTTGGAAAAATGGAGGAATAAAGCATTCATTTATATATGTAGAATTTTTTAAAACACTTTCTTAAAAGCAAATCTTAGTAAATGGTCACACATTTCTCTGCACAGGAGTTACTTTTATGTCTGAATGAAGTAAAAAGTAAAATAACAGAAAAACTGCCAAAAAGTCTAGCTGATCGAAAGTCCTAAAGGTTTGTTTTGGCACAAATATATTTAAAGAAATCTTTTATTAGGTGTAAAATGTTTAAGCATGATTGAACAACAAGAAGAAGAATAAAAATTAAACATGCTAAAAAAATAAAATAAAATTACCATATCATGAACTGTAGAGAATACGGCCATTAAAAATCTGAATTTCAATTAAAAAAAAAAAAAAAGAAAGAATTTTTATTGTAACAGCAGACATTGAGATTTCAACTGAAATTGAATTTCACTCTTTGACAGAAAATTATATTACCAGCTAAATAATATAAAAACGTAACTATGTTCATGATTGAGGTTATGCAAAGCATTTCAACATGAAAAACAAAATTCAACTTGAAAATGACATAAACTGATCCTCAGTTTCCCCAAACAGCTTTGAATTTTTTCCCCCATAAAAACTGAAGCTTTCAAATTACGTTTTATTTCAAATAATTTTATTTCTTGGGGGAAAAAATGAGTAATTACAGATGCACATTATTACACTAAATTTCCCAGAGGAACCTTCCCGAGGGTCGGTCTATCTATCTATCATTAAAGGTATTATTATTATTATTATTATTATTATTATTATTATAAACCTCACCACACTTTATGCAGTGAATAAAAACTAATTTAAATATACAAATTTGCTAAACTGATCAATAACAATATGTCCTTCCTGCTACCCGTTTTGGGTTTTAGCCGGCTGTTTCTTTCTAGCTCCATCAAAAATATCTTGTGAAACTAGAAAGTGTGGAAACAGACCGAGCGGCAGAAACCTGCTGCGGATTTACCAGCGTAAGTGATCTGGAGTGACCTCGGTGCAGAAAAACTGAATGAATGAATGAATCAGACATTAAACACATCAATCATCATCTGAGCGTTATTCCTGGTCGTGGATGTAAATGCAACAACAACAACAACAAAAAAAAGAAAAGAAAAGAAAGAAAAGGTTTTTACAGTAAGAATTTCACATTGCATCACTCGATTAGTTTAAGATTACAGGATAAGATGATCATATTTACAAAGTAGCTGTACATGAGTTATTACTACAATGTCAAGAACATGCACATTCCTAAAACTAGATCTTTTTTTTTTTTCTTTAAATAACAAACCTCGCACCATTTATATTTTGCGTGTAAAAAAATTTCTGCCTCCTTCTCACTATGAAACGTAACAGAAACCAAAAACATCTGCAGTCACACAGAATCAGAACATCTGATCGTCATCAGGAAAACATTTCTGATTGCTTGCAAAATATCTTTTACACATAACGAACTGCTTGGAAATCCGGATTAAAAATCATTCTATGTACAAAAACAGCAGTCGAAGTGTTTATGGCTTTAGCACAAACGCGACAGGGTTTAAATAAAATAAAATAAAATAAAATAAAATAAAATAAAAAATACACACTTGAGGACAGTCAGTAGTTTAACTCAGTAGCAGGAAGAAAGGGAAACATTTTGGTGAGTAATTAATAAATTACAAATTCAATACACGGTTTCCAAAATAAAAGAAACAAAACAAACAAACAAAAAAAACCCCAATCAAACAAAACAAAACAAAACAAAAAATCCAGTATAATATAACATCACAAAATCATAGTAGGGCATAGCTAGATTACTTACTTTATTTTCAACTTAACTTTCTTGAAAACGTAAATTAATCTTTCTTACAGGGGAAAAAACATGTCCTCCATCATCATCATCATCATCATCATCATCATCTAACACAAAATGTGGACGAGTTCCCGTGTGGGCGGAGCGATTTGCTGACCTCAAGACTGTGATGGTTTTTGTTACAATGCACACTTTGGAGGAATTGTTAATAAGGTCAGTTTATCTATGACTTTAAACACGTATTTACTACAAGCTCTGATTGGAAGGTGAGGTCAAAAATTGGTACAAAATCTTATTTTAAATCTATAAAAAATTGTAAATTAATAATTATTCTCATTTCCACCCTGTTTTTGTGTTAAACTCCTTTTTTCTTTGTTTTTAAATTTTAAAATTCGTTTATTCCCCAAACGCAGTACTTTTTTCTTGCCACTGTGTTGCAAACCTAAATATGGTGTGATGCGTCACGCCGCATCACAGAAACGTTTTCCCGCATCGCGATGATGCTTTTTCGTCGTATCGCTCAGCCCAACTCCCAACGTCCAATCAACTACAATTACGATTATAATAAATAATAAACCCCGCCTCTTCGCTCAAAAATCAACCGTTTTGTTTTTGGAATTTGAATTTCGATTTGAACTTCTTCGAATGATATCGTACCAGTTCGCGAGGGTGAAACGGAGTCGCCATTTTCTCCGTCATCACGTCCACGTCACGCCGTGGTAACCGCCTACAAACATAATTCCGAGAAATGAAAAATCGAGTAACTTTGAGACGTGATCATGTTCAACCTCACAAAAGCATTATGAATTAAACGATCAGAAATTTGTTTAGATAATCCTTCCGTGCTAACGTCGTAACAAGGAAACGTCTCTTGCTTTCACTTCTGGAATTTTACGAACGGAGAGAAAAAAAAAAAGGAAGAGGACGCAAAAGCGAGTGGCGATTTTAAAGTGTAACCTGCTCTACTCCAAACCAAGCGCAGCACTCGCTGTCCTACTTAAACACCTTTATTACTGAAATATTTTAGAAGGTAAATAAAATCAGCTTTAATGCTGAAATGTTTGATCATTTCACATGACGCGTTTTTATTTTAGTGTCTACTGGCTGCTGAACGGAACAAAAAGGTTTTCCAGACAAAATTTTGGTTAAAATGGTTTCGAATCATGAATCTTAAGATCAACAATTACAAAGCGGCGCTCGGGATTGACGTGGCTGCAGGTAGATTTTGCCCGCAGTTTGCATTTTGCTTAGTTAAACGTAATGACGCAATGATCGATAACCTGCAATTTATGCCAAAGAATGAATGAATGAATGAGGAGAGCGGTTTTTAATACTGCGTCACATTAAAATACACGTGATAATTACACCATCTATGACAGAATGCTCAAGAATAGTTATTAATCATGGTCGGATTTTGAGTTTTCGCTTTGAGCTGGTTTTAGACCAGACCTGTGAGAGAGCGGGAATGATTTCAGAAAATCATGATCCTGAAAATACTTTTAAGCATCTTTAACTCTGATGTCCTGCTGTAGAGATATCTTGCAGTTTACCTACTTTTCAGTAGTTGCTTAAATACTTCTGAAGTTACTTTTCGGAGCTGAGTTACATGAAAGTGACGTTTAATTTGTCAAAGAGTTGCTCTTTGTGACATGATTCACGAATGACCACGTAAACAATTGATATTAATATTAGTACGTTTCATCCTGCTTTGCATGCTCCTCTCTGCATGTCGCTGTTAAACCTTTATCTCCCGCCCAGAACCTTGATCACCTGATAATCGGATGATAAAATATTAGAGTTGTAAAGATTCACTCAGTGCTCGCTGTATGGATATATTAGTATTATGATGATTAAATGAGACTCTGCAGTAAAACCGGACACCGTGCGCACGCCTGTTTCTATTCCTCGTGTACTAGCACTTAGAAATGTTCTTCCTTTCAATTTTAAAATCTTTTTCTTTTTAATTCTTCGGTACTGTGTGGTCTCTGGATTTTGAAGTGTTATTAAAAAGGGGCGTGGCCGCTCCACATGTCCAACATCCTAATAAAAAAGAGGGTGTGGCCTCTCACTTGTGAAAACAAAAACGGGACTCTTGGCACCACATTGATTCACACCGTATCACACTGAACCAACTCGGAATCATATTGTAGTGAATCGCTGGTTGATTCAAACTCACCCACATATATCTATATATATATCTCAAATCACGTATTGAGTTGTAAATAGTATCGTATCACATCACATAGTCTCATATGGCATGATATTTTCAGAAGCCGTGGAGAAATCACACGAAAAGCAAAACTATGTGATTCACTTAAAGAGTCAAATCCCCAAACATTCCATTAACATTAATGTTGCATTATTGTTTAATCACATGATCTGTCAGTAGATTCGGGCCATTTTGTAGACGAATACTGAGAATCTCACTCACTCACTCACGTTCTGCCGCTTAATCCTGGTCAGGGTCGTGGGAGGAAGCTGGAGCCAATCCCAGGTGACTTCGGATGGCGAGAGAGAGGCGGGGTTACACCCTGGGCGGGTCACCAATCCAACGCAGGGCGACACACAGAGCCAGACAACCATTCACACTCACATTCACACCTACGGCCAATTTAGAGTCGCCAATTAGCCTAATCCCCT
>JAQMCW010000016.1:994632-1011508 GCA_030068335.1 Chrysichthys cranchii | reverse complement strand
CTAAGACAGCGCTACAGGGAGACAGGAAGGACAGCTGATCATCCTCGCAGTGGAAGACCACGTGTAACAACACCTGCTGATCTGTAAAGTTATTTGGATTTTTACAACATTATTGTTGAAATACAGTCCTGAAAAAGGGACGTTTCTTTTTTTGCTGAGTATATATCGTGCATAGTATGTACTTTTCCCTCATTATTATTGTTTATCAAACTAGCAACAAAAAAATCCTCTCCACAATGACACAGCGTAACCAATTTTTCAGTTTATGTTCAAAATTTAAAATATAACGTACATTTGGACTAGTATTCAGACCTTTTTGATATGAAGTTCAAAACTGGACACTGTTTCCATTGAGCTTTCATAATGTTTGTAGTTTTTTTTTAATACAAACTGTTACAAGCTTGACTGTGATGAATCCATGATATAGAAAGGAACACTTATGTCTATAAAAGCCCCTAGACATGAGATGAAATGAATTACCTTTTGACTTCAGAGAGGTCAAAATCTGGGGGAAGGAAACCCCGTATTTCGCAGCTTTGGTGGTCTGTAAGTGGCTTCCGTGATTGTTTGTTTAACTACAAGGCCTGTAGAACCATAGAGACTATTCTGGAATCTGGATGCCAATCCAACTGAGCAAGTGGGGAAGAAGAGACTTTAGTAATGAAGGTGACCACAAACTTGATGGAGATGGAAGAACGTCAGGAGGGTAGATTTTTGCAGAACATCACCAATAAGGACTTTATAGCCAAATGAAACACGGTGGTGGAAGCATCTTGCTGGTTTAGCTGGCTGTGTTTTTCAACAGCAGGAACTAGGAGGTTTCTCAGGATTTAGACAAAACCTGCTTAAGGGTGCTTATTTGGGATGAAGAATTACCTTCTAACTCAACAATGACTAAAAACAAAGCAGGTGTGATTTTGGGACAAGCCCACAAATGCCCTTAAATGGCCCTGGCAGAGCCTTATAATGATACTCCCCCTAACACTTGACATGATTTGAGAGGTTCTGCAAAGAAGAATGAATATCTTGATGGGGTCTTGGGTTACAAGATCCACAAATCCATCTGAGTCGAGCTTGTAGTATCACTTCCAAGAAAACTGAGGCTGTAAT
Source organism: Chrysichthys cranchii (assembly GCA_030068335.1). Classification (NCBI taxonomy): domain Eukaryota; kingdom Metazoa; phylum Chordata; class Actinopteri; order Siluriformes; family Claroteidae; genus Chrysichthys; species Chrysichthys cranchii. The sequence goes on along the minus strand of JAQMCW010000016.1, from coordinate 1,010,398 downwards.
TAATTCTAAAGGGCGTCAGTACTGAGTTAAAGGGTCTGAATACTTGTAATTGTTATGGTTTTTTTTTTATGCTGTTTAAAAAACAAAAAGAATATTTGAAAACCTTGACTGATGAGCAGATTGATTAGGGGAAAAAAATATAATAAGGAAACTATGAAGAGGCCTATACTCTGAATGCACTGTTGTAGGATAATTCAGCTATAATTTGATATTTTTAGGGAGTATGATTTTATATTTTGCTCTGTGCATTCAGGGGTGAAACCGTATGCTTGCACCATGTGTGACATGCGGTTTTTCCAACGTTACCACCTTCAGAGACACAGCCTCATTCATACGGGTAATGACCCCTCTTATCCTAATCACTCGCCATGTTTTACTGTTGCAGTTGGCTGCATCAACGCACTTTACATCTTGTTATTCTTTTTTGTAACTGTTGATTGGTCAGTAAGCTTTTCCATACATTTTCCCTGCTTTCTTTCTGCTTATGACAGTGCATAACTTTCCGCAGCATTCCTTTTTTTCCCATTGCCTGTTTCGCATGCTAGATGTCCGTCAGCATGGCTTCTGCTTTTTTGTAAAGCAATCACTTGTCTATATTTTGTGATTCATACTAAATCTTTTTCCCCCCCACCATGAATAACATTATATTCAGTACTATGCAGGAAGCAGTGGTTGTGCCTGCAACCACTTTGTCTGCAAATATTATGTATTTCTGGGCCAGTATTCTGCAGAGTATCCACAATATTCATGATCCCGTCAATATTTTGTGTGGAACACGTATTTTAGGGCAAATGTACGTAATTGACAGTAAATGTAGAAAAGTTGTAATACACTAAGGGAGGAGGGATAATACAAAACAGTAGCACAACAGCCTTTCCTTGTCCTTTCAAATAGCAGAAAACTTTCAATTAGAGAGAAGAGGCTACATAACTGAATACATTTTAGTCATGTTATTGCACTGAGTTTACCAGGGATTCTTAATTTCTCATAACTAGAATTTACATTTATTTCTTATTTTGTTACAGCTTGTCAAGAACAAAATGATTTTGACACCCCCCCCAAAAAATTTGCTCTTTAATTTAGAATTGTCCAATCCCCCACTTCCCACCAGGCAGCTCTCTTTGATCACAGGAAGATCACCATTCAGGGTGGAGCGAAGGCTATCATGTGCATAACGCTCTTGGAGGAAGGTGCTATCTACACATTTCTGCATGCATGAGCTCAGACACCTCATACTGGCTATTGTCACTGTGATTGATATGGAAGAGAGAGTATGTCATCCCCCACACACCTAGAATAACCAGTTTTGTTGTCTTCGATTCCAGGCCATGGATGGCTGAGGCATACCCCGAGATTTGAACTTGCGATCTCCTGGCAATAGGGCAAATGTTGTTGTTCTGTTGTGCCACTCAAAAGCATTGGTTTTGATATTTTGATCAGAGATGGCCAAGAAACTGGCGTGTTATATATTAAGTTTGCTGATAATAAAGTACTTTGGTACATGGATTCCTATCTTGCCTCAATGGGACTTGACACATTTGCTCTAGTAACTCATAGCATTATAGAGAGTGCTTTTAAAAACGTGGAATGGTTTCAAAACTGAGATTTTTTTTGTATTGTCTTATTTCCGTATTTCCCCAATGATAGGCCGAGGCTTATGCATTAATTTTACAAACCTTCGTATTATGTGCTGCTTGCTTAAATGGGGCGGCCTATCTAAAAACGAAAACGCATTCAGTAAAAGTATAATTCAGTGCTTAAAAAGATGACATACCCAAATGACTCGTTGAATTTAAATGTACTGTTTACTGCAAAGAATCATAGCTAGTGACTATGATCATAGATCAAAAAGCATATGAATTATGAATTGTTACAGCAATATCAAATGGCTGCAATTTGCATGCAAGTCCAGAAGGTATTACAGCCACATGACCACCAACCTTGTTCACCGCCTTCTGAGCACTGTCCATCAGATAAGCAGATAGAGTGTCGAAAATTTGCAAGGACGGCGACTTGTTTAAAAAAAAAAAAAATCCAGCTCCAGACTGCCTTCTGTAACATCTGTCCACCCATTCCACCATAACGTCTTCATTCATCCAGCCCTTCTTGTTCACCGAGACCTCGATACCCTTGGGTTGTTTTTTCTGTGGCATTGTCTCACCCTCTTAAAATTCACGAATGGCTTCAGCATTTTGCCACTTGCTGTGCAAGCTAGAACAACTGGAAAACTTTTCTGATTGTGACCTGTAGTAGTTACTGATATGGTCTTTTTACCCTCCTTATTGACGGTGTGTGTTGATGGAATGTCCATCTGCATTGGGACCTCATCCATGTTGATGACGTCATCCGGTGTTAATTTCAGTGCCTCGATTTCCTTGCCGACGAACTCTCTAAACTGTGAAGTTTCTTCGTCTGGCAGTCTCGGTCCCACAGCCATTCTGGTTTGGATAGGCAGACCATTTCGTTTCAGGAAGCGAGAAACCCAATTATGACCCCCTTTGAAGTCATCAATTGCCATTTCAGTCACCGTTCCTTGTGCCTTCATTTTAATGAAACTATTTGATTGTTCTCACGCTGTGTGAGAATCCATTCTTTAGGTCATGTCTCTGTGTCTGGCCATTTTATAACACTGTGGCTAATAACATGGGGCGGTTTATCTTGGAGCTTTAAAACATAAATGAGCGTTTTTTGTAGCTTATAGAATGGGTGGCCTTTAATGTGGGGTGGCTTATCGTTGGGGAAATATGATACTGGTGCATTTAGGGACATAACTGATTCATGAGGCTTTTATGAAAACCTCTTGGCACATCAAGGATATTATGAAAAGTTGTTCTGAGTCTTGGATTCTCTTTAAATGATTGAAAGGACAGACTTCAGAAAGGGCAGTCTATTAATCTATCAGGAAAATGGCTTAAAGATCATTGACTTAGTTGGCATACTTGTTCCTTCTTTCATATCCATGAATTTATGGTTATTTGGGATTATGGTGAAAAAGTTAAGTTTATTATGTTAGTGGGTTAGTTCCAAAACTGATTCTCTTAAACATACTTGCCATGGATTAAAAACGAGGAGAGACACATGACTCATCTAATCGCGTTTTGAAAAGTGATTATGAATTATGATGCCAATTACCACCTCAGTTTGCTTCCTACAAAGGGTTCAGGTATATTTAAGGTAAAGTTTGTTTGGATAGGAGGGAATACGACCATTTGTAGCTTTTGGCTTTGATGTGGTAAAGATTTAGATAGGGCTGTATGACCAGGGGTCGGGTATGGGGGTTTGTGTATGATAATTTTGTATGATATGCCAAGTAGGAATCGTCAACCCGGGATTTGTAAAACGTTTGGGTGATATGGGTGTAATGTGGGTATGATATAGGGTCAAGTGGGTCTTGGCAGCATGCAATGGTACACAGTCAAGCAGGCTTTGTGTATTGTGAAGGGTCAAGAGGAACTTGGCTGTGGTAAAGGAACAGGTAGGACTTGATGGAAAAGGGTCAAGGGGAACTTTGGTATGGTAAAGAGTCAAGTGGGACTTGGGTTTGGTAAAAGGCAGGACGTCTATGGCAAAGTGTTGAGGGCCTTGGTTATGATAAAGGGGCAGGTGGGGCTTCGATATGGTAAAAGCTCAAGTAGAACTCGAGTTTGATTGGGCAGGACTTGGTTAAGGGCCTGTTAGGACTGGTAGTGATAAATGGTCATGTGGGACTTGTTTATGGTACAGAGTCAAGTGGAATTTGGGTATGGTAAAAGAGCAGATGGGTAAATATTTATATGGTAAAGGGTCACATTGGTCATGGCTGTTGTATAGGGTTAAGTGGGACTTGGGTATGGTATATGGACAGGTACGACTTGTTTGGTAAAGGGTCAGGTGGGACTTGGCTATGGCAGAGAGTTAAGTGGGACTTGGGTATGGAGAAGGGTTAAGTTTTACCTTGGTATAGTAAAGAGTCAAGTGGGACTTTGGAGGGGTATAGGCTGAGGTAGGACTTTGGTTAAGGAAAATCTGTCAATTAGACTCTCAGATCAATATGGCAGTATTCTTGCCCAATAACTGTTCACACACAAATGTTGCAAATATTGTGGATACCTCCTATCTGTTCTGCTCATGTATAAAGCACTGTCAAAAAGCATGACATTTGATCTTGATGGCCATAAAACTGACATAGAATCCTGCATATGCAGGAACATGCAAAAGTTTATTTGTTGGATAAAATGGGATTGAATGTGTTTTGAGCCTGACTGGGAGCTAATTATTTGCTCTGTGCATTTAGGGGTGAAGCCCTACGCTTGCTCCATGTGTGACAGGCGTTTTTTCCAACGCTACCACCTGCAGAGACACAGCCTCACTCATACGGGTATGGGTCGTCTCTCCTTACAGATTCGCCCTTTGACACCTGGCTACACCTGTGTGCAATTTAGCACTGTTGCCAACTTTTTTCCTTTCAGAAGCGATTGGCTATATTTCTGCCTCAGAACTTGACCAGGACTTATTGGGTTTGAAAATACAACATAAGAAAACCTATAAGGTCTTCAGGATATCACAATAGTTGGTGTTTTAACAGTGCATGAGCAGCAGAAAATTGCAAGTTGGATCGACACTTGGAAGTTAATCAAGCTTTTATGGGTTGAAAGTTGACAATCAGTGCTGAACTATCATCTGAATTGCACATTTATTTCTCTACAGTGAAAATTACTGGTTTGGTCTTTGAATTAACAGAGTTGGCAACAATGCATTTAAGTCTCAGCTTCATTTGTCACAGTATATTTGGTGTACTGCACCATCGATGATTTGGCTGCAACACACTCAATATGGTTGGGGTGACTTGAAAATAGGTCGTGGGGAGGGGTGTTAAACATACTGTGCTTTAACTGTAGTTTCACTGACTGACAAATCTTAACACAATGGTACTCTGTATGTTTAGGGGTGAAGCCGTATGCTTGTTCCATGTGTGACATGAAGTTTTTTCAGCGTTACCACCTTCAGAGACACAGCCTTACCCATACGGGTATGGGTCGTCTCCTTACAGATTTGCCCTGTTACACCTGGTTACACTTGCAAGCGATATAGCACTGTTGCCAACTTTTTCCTTTCAAATTTGTTACAATATATTTTTGTCCCTAATCAATTGACTGTCACCGTGACCTAATGGGCGTGAAAATACAACATAAAAAAACCTATTATCTTTTCAAGATATCACAATTGTCGGTACAAAATTTTAAAACGGAGAGTGATGATTTTTTTCTTTTTTTCTTTTTTTCTGTTAATGAATTTCAAATCAATTGTCATTGCATGAGCAAAAAAAAAAAAAAAAAAAAAAGTTCCCATGGGCTAAACGGTTGGAAATTTATCAAGCTTTTATAGGTTGGAAGTTGACAAGCAGTGCTAAACGCGAGTCTGAATTGCACATCTGTTTCTCCACAGTAAAAAAAAACAAAAAAAAACAATTATTGATTTGTTCTTCAACTTAACAGAGTTGGCAACAATGCACTCAAGTCTCAGTTTTAGTTGTAACAGTTTGTTTGGCTGCAACAAACTCGAGTTTGAATGTGGTGACTTGAAAATAGGTCGCTGGGAGGGGTGTTAAACACATACTATACTTTTAACTGTAGTTTCACTGCCAAGTCTTGACATAATGGTACTGTATGTTTAGGGGTGAAGCCGTATGCTTGTTCCATGTGTGACATGAAGTTTTTTCAGCGTTACCACCTTCAGAGACACAGCCTAACCCATACGGGTATGTGTCTTTGCAACCCGATCGCTTTCCTAAATTTCTTAATCACTTTTACAAGACCGTAGCGTGGGACCAATTAAGTGCATGCACTCACTAATTGTAATTAAGAAATTGATATTAATCTAGACCTCTTTGATTATGTAATATTAAAAACTTGTGCCACTCCAGTTGTACCAACATTCCCATGATATTTTTTAGCCTAAAACGGTCCCTCATGTTTGGCTAGAGAGTGACCATGAACTGCAAGGGGAAAATTCCATGCTAATACAATGATACTCTATTTAGGGGTGAAGCCATATGCTTGCTCCATGTGCCATATGAGGTTTTTTCAGCGTTGCCACCTTCAACGACACACCCTCACCCACACGGGTACGTGTCAATTTCCTGTGCCAAAGCATATTGCTTTTTAAACATTTACCAAGTCGCATGTCTAATATTGCCAATTTTTGTTAGGTGTTTTTTGTCCCAGTAATATTTTGATTTGGTCAGTATTTTCAATTTCATTCCCCTCCCCCTTTCAGTATTTTGGTATTTCCTAATTTATATATAATATTATATATCTTTTTTTTTTCTTCTTCTTTTTTTAATTTTAGGTATCTTAAAACTCATTCCTAGCTAGTGATGTGAGCAACATGTGTAAAACATTTGTAAAAATACAGATTCAAGCTTAGAAGTTACATTCTTGACAAATATCAAAATCGCATATTCTAATATTAGTACTCTACGTTTAGGGGTGAAGCCATTTGCTTGCACCATGTGTGATATGAGGTTTTTTCAACGCTACCACCTCCAGAGACACAGCATCACCCATACGGGTATGTCTTGTCTCTTATACTCAATCAACTGCAATGCAAGCGACCATTTTTACGTGTAATTTTATTGTTCGTGAAAATAATGGTCACACATCACAGATCATTCAACGAATCAGAGCTGCTGTGCTTTGCTTCGTGTATTCTTGCATATCATCTCTTCACGAATGGGATTTGTAGCCAGGGCTAGAAAGGAGTAATTTCAGTCTTTATTGGTGAATTTTCTTCTCTATTAAATATACTCGTGCACAGTAATTCCTAATACAGTCCTTACACATGCACTCATTCACATTCATACTTTGTATACACCAAGTATGGTTTTGTAGTATAGCTGTGGTATTGTACGATATGAAATTCTTTTATTGAACTTTTTCAGTTCTATACTATACGAGTGCACTTAACGGTTTCTGAGCAACATCTCCATTTTAGGCTCCGTTTTAGGTTTTGGTGCAGCATAATAATAATAATAATAATAATAATATTAATAATAATAATAATAATAATAAAAAAGATAAGGTTTTGTTTGGCTGTTATTCACATAGTCTTGCTGTGTAAATTAAATACTCCATATTCCAAAATAAAGTGTTTTTAGCTGAAAACCTGACTGCAGATTTTTAAAAAGTGTAGCTTTTTTTTTTTTTTTTTTTTTTTTTAACTATAAACAAACTAGGTTTACACACGTTAAATTGTCACATTATTATATATCAAAATTATTGGAACAAAATAATTTTTGTTAAATTCTGGTTGTTAAAATTAACTACTGATTTAAATGCCTGAGGAAATGAAAAGTTGAAAACTGACCATTGTTAAGCTATACAAATGAGCTGTTGTAAATGACTTGGCGTGCATTTTTCGACATAGTGAATGCACATGACTAATAATTTGCTCTGTGCATTTAGGAGTGAAGCCTTACGCTTGTTCCATGTGCGACATGCGTTTTTTCCACCGTTACCATCTGCAGAGACACAGCCTCACTCACACGGGTATGTGTCTTTCTACCTTAACCCACTGTTCTATTAAATCAGCCACACGCATGCGACCTGAGCACTGTTGCCAACTTCTGTAATGAAAATTTAACAAAAAAAAAAAAAACCTGATTGAATGATGAATTGATAAGCTTAATACAGGTTCTGATTGTTGTCAACTGTTATTGTTCCAGATTACACACAATGCTCCCTATAGTTACTTGTGTATTAGATTGATTGTACTCCCAAAGTTGTAGCAGTCCTATAATTAATATACTAGTAACATTATACTGGTACGTTTACACCTTCATTCTACTTTGCATATTATATTTATATTTACTACTAAAACTACATAAAATATAAGTATAAAAATAGAATGAACTGTAGGCTGTATATTGTACTTCAGATATGCTTATGTATTTATTCCAAGATTGTGCATAAATTTTTATGCAGTTTTATTTCAGCTAATTATGCAATATTCTTTACAATATACTCATGCTTATAGCGTTATACTGCTATTATAGTATGTATTCTATTCTTATTCTTTATACATACATTTGCTATACTATACTACATCCATAATTATCCCGTATACTTTATTTCCCGTACTATTGTATTCATTAAAGTTAAATAATGATGCCCGAAATCCACTGCTTATGCAATATTTATAGTGTAGAATCACTGGACTGTATCCTGTATACTGTGTTCTACTTGTGCATTTCAGTGTATTTATTTGTGCTCATTATATTATAAGCGTGCATACATCTTTCTTGATGAAGCATTTGGTCTTAAAGATGGAAGGATAAGGAATGTAGAAATGTTCATTGTGATCTGAGTTGGCAACACTGTTATGAACATTAGCATGCTTAACCAAACCCTAGACAAGCCACGCTATTCTTGCTGTATTTTATCTTAAACATTTTTATAAAATGTGTAATCCATAATGCCGAAGATTAATTTTAATGCGCTTCATATATCTATTCGAAATTAGGTGTGCGTCAGCTATAGCAATACTCACCTTTTAAGACAACCATATTGATATAGGAATAAACAAGGACAGCCATACTCTTACTCACCAAACGGTTGCGCTTAGGCATGTGCCAATTTTAATATTTTGATGTAAGCGTGTAAAGAGATTTCCTAACATTTATCCCAAAGTTTGCAATATTTGCCCTCCATGATGATAGCTTGCTCTAAAGTGACATTTAAAAAAAAAAAGTCTTATTGTTTTCATAATGTTTTCAAAGTAATTTTAACATCATGTAACATTACATGTTGAAACTTATTCGTTGCTAATTAAACCACAAATGTAATAAGCAGAATAACACTCTTGCATGTGTTAAACCACAGTGTTGTATAACAGTTGGTTGGCGCATGCCTAAATAAAACCATATCCATTTATTAAGTGCTTTTTATAAAGTTTTTTTAGCTTTACTTTTCCTGCTTTTTACTTGAGTCCTTTAGTATAAAGTCCTCTATAGATGCAGTGGTTTGCCGATTTGTCGCTAACTAACATTTCTGGCTATTTATTAAACTTATTATAGCCTGTGTCAGTTTGCTGGGCTGCCGATATGGCTAATACAATTATGTTTTTTTGCACTTAGGGGTGAAGCCCTATGCTTGTAACATGTGTGACATGCGTTTTTTCCAACGCTACCACCTGCAGAGACACAGCCTGACCCATACGGGTAGGATTCGTCTCTTTATACCACTTGGCAAATGATGGACATTTCGACTTAACCCAACAAACTCGAGTTTGTAGTTACCATAGAGTCGGGTTCCCGTGCTAATATACCAAATTCCTTTATTAAAAATGTGTAATAACTACTTTTAGAGCAACATTTCAGCTCCCCGCATCATAATTATGAGCAGTTCTAGCTGTTTTTTTTTTTTTTTTTTTTTAACATTTGTAATACTTGAAATTAGTTATTAGGAGGTACTGTGGAAGCTGAGTACATTTCATTTAAACAATTTTTAAGTTTTTGGCATATTTTTGTTTCATTAATCGTTTAATTCTAGAATTTGTCAGGTACAAGCTTTTTACTTATCCACTTATAACTAGTTGACACCAAACAAAACTTGCCAGGATAAGGAAAAACAATTTTCAGATTCATGTTTGTCCGTTATAAAATTAATTAGCCAAAAAAGTTTAGCTTTATTTAATAATAATTATATATATATATATATAATATTTAAAAGTTAAACAGAAATTATGTCCTAAATGTGTGTTTGTTTATTTTCTGCAAGGTTGGGAGATTTAAAATATTGTCAAATAGCTACATTTAAATGGACAAAAATTTACATTTGAATAGGTTTTCATGTATTTTGAAAAATCTGTAGCCTCTTTTTGAACGTTAAGTAAATTTATTTTAACTTACCTTCATGAAGCATTTATTAATAAAGAGTGTTTATTAAAGCAGTGGTTGCAGTTTTAGGCAACTTTGTGTAATGCAGAAATCCAGTTTGTATTAATTGACGTACTAAAAAAACGACTTACATCCTTGTGATTTGATTTGTCCACCGTGATGAGGTTAGACAATTACAAGTATATAATTTCATATAAAGCGTATAGTGTAAGCCCATTTTAGATGATGTGCACGTCGGAAGGACTGGGCAAATGTGAATGATTGGTGCTCTGTGTACTCAGGGGTGAAGCCGTACGCTTGCTCGATGTGCGACATGAGGTTTTTTCAACGTTACCACCTCCAGAGACACAGCCTCACTCATACGGGTATGTGCCTCCCATCGACATGCAAGCAAACTTGGCCTTCTTGCACTTCCTGTTTAAATTTGATATGGAAAATTTGGAATGTCCATTGTTTTGCCTTATGCGTTGCTATGTAATGCGACACCATAACAGACTCGGGCAGTGAAAGCTTGTGTGAGTCACACTCTTGCCCGTTGCTCTATCTGTAGTTTCGGATATCCTGCAGCATGTCGAAAGTTATTTTAAGAAATCGCTTATTGTTTTGTTTATTTTCCCCTCAGCCCCCCCCCCAAAAAAAAACCTCATTATTAACCAACTTTATGCACGTTGTGGTTAATGTTAGTGAACGTTCCCAAGACACCCTTATGAGTAACACATTCTGTCTTTATCAGATTGAGAATTCTTGTTAGTTAGGCATGTCCAGGCTGTTTGGTACGCCGTTGTGAGGAAGAACAGCATTTAAAGTCAACAATGATGGATCATCTGTAAAAAATTTTCTCTAATAAAACAATCTGCTAGCAAGTTTTTTTCCCCAGAGCATCTCTCTCGCTTGTCATTTTCATACAGTCAGCAGTCAAAGGTGAGCTTTAATTTTCAGCTTTTGGTCTGACAGTGATGCATTTCTTGCCCTGATGACTTTTTGCTTCTGTTTCCGGGCACATGAGTAAAAAAACAAAAGCAGGACGCTAAATTAACACATTTGCTCAGGCTTGCATTTATAGAGCAAACAACGAGCCAAGGTGAAACATTTCTCTCATCGTGTGCCGTTATGCGGCGTTCGGGTTAACTTAGGAAGTCAGAACTCAGACTTGCATTTATAATTTTTTTTTTTTTTTTTTTACCTCCATACGTTCATGCTACACAGCGAGGATGTTCATCTTTGCAATTGTGATGAGTGATGCCTATTTTCTTCCACTATACAGTGAACTGTGGAGTCAGTGTTGTAGATTTAACTCATTTAAAGGTAAAGTCTTGCTGCCTAGTGAGTGAAGTTGTGAGCATCTTGGCTGATTTGACGTCAATTCCTGAACTCAGGCCTGAGGAGACCGTTCTGAATTTATGAGGCTACTTGATATTTCACTGTGATAGTTGAATAAAACTGTAAATTCGTGACTTACACTTGACCTTTTTTATCCGTCCGTCCGTCCGTTAATCAGGACAGTATATTCCAGATATAAAAGTTCAGCAGTCTGTGCGGATTATAAGTTTTGAACTTGATCAAGTTGATATTGTAGGAGTTGTACAAGATGGAATGCGAACGTTTTTCTGAATGTACAGGATTTTCATGAATGTATGCTTAAATCCATTTATATCCCGCTTGATAAATGAGGCTAAACAGGCATCTTCCCTGCAGCTATTACTATAAGACTGAAACATGATGTATGTGCTGATATATGTGCTTTGGAAGTCCGATTTGGTATCAGTCAACTTGAACTGAATGACGTAGACGCACAAACCTGGCCAAATGAAGCTGATGGTAAAACATGTTGGAGCGTGAGCGTCTCACTGTACTCAGAGAAGGCTTTTTTTGTTTGATTTTTTTTCTTTTTCTTTTTCTGTCAAGTCTTTAGTCTTGTGGTGTTTCACCTCACGGCCATTTCAGAACAACTAATGTGAGCCTCAGTGTGGAGGTTCAGAGCTGATGAGTGTCGTGGTGTGTTTCCAATGCTGAGTGTGTCTGAGAATTGGTGCTCTGTGCGTTTAGGGGTGAAGCCGTACGCTTGCTCCATGTGTGACATGAGATTTTTCCAGCGTTACCACTTGGAAAGGCACAGCCTCACTCACACGGGTATGTGTTCTTCCCCTCTCAGTAAAAAACAAACAAACAAACAAAAAAACGCTTGGACTCCAAGTGTAAAAAGGCAAATTCTACTCATTTCATTCACTTTTTTATAAGGTACACGGTGCTTCTTGGTTTTTCAGTAAACTAAAATAAATAAATAAATAACCATGAAGTTGAGGTGGTATATAGAAGATAAAGAGCTATGTATAAAACATATTTAAACACATGTATGTAAAGCACCACCAGATTTTGAAAAGTACAAAAAATGTAAGTTGGCAGGCCTAGAAACATGCCATCAATAATTGACCCATAAGTAAAAAAAAAGTAGTGTCAAATGTTTTTTTCATTCATATAAATTGCTGTGTGAATGATTATCTACATTTTATTTACCTGTTTGTTTTATACATTTCTGTAGTTTTTGGAATAGTTATTGACCTAGTAAGATAATTAGACTTGGAATACATCTTAGCTTCAACATATTATTATGATACATAATTACTGATTTAAAGAATGACACAGAATTTAAGATATTATGAACAAGTTATGAATAATATAAATTGTTTGTACACACACACACTTAGATTTTATTTAATGAATTTATTTTTCAACTTCAGGCTTCGCTTGCTATCTATCTATCTATTTATTTATTTATTTACATTTTCTGTGATCTCGTAAAGCGTTGCCGTTATGAATTTTCAGAACGGAATCACACCAATCGCGGTAGAGCACTAAATCTGCGACAGTATGCCTCGTTTAATATTAGCCTTCACTACAAACTCGAGTTTGTATAAAGTCATTGTGTATTTTTGTACCCCTTTATGACGACTGGTTTAAATATGATATGCAAAGCGTTCAAAACTGAGACGCTGTAGAGCACGATGGGGAGGGGGGGGGGGGATTGCTTAGTTGAATCTGTTTCCTTAAAATTGTGTGAACGTTGATGATGACAGTGATGATGTTAACAAACCTGTTTTGTGTGTGTGTGTTCATGTTCAGGTGAGAAGCCGTTTGCGTGTGACATGTGTGACATGCGTTTCATCCAGAGATATCACCTGGAGAGACACAAGCGCGTACACAGTGGAGAGAAACCGTATCAGTGTGAGCGATGCCAGCAGGTAAACAACTTGCACGTAAACATAATCAAATCATAAAGAATTATTATTATTATTATTACTATTAGAATAATTATTAACGTGCTACTGAGTGACTGTTACTTACGCTGGATACTTCTGTTAATACGCTTAAGCGTGGTACGCTCTGTACATGCTGTAGCATAACTGTGTACGGCTTGAATTTTGTGAGTAGTGTCGTCTCAAACCAAACACAACTTGTGCACTTGCTGGAAACGATGATCGCGACATGAGAGCGTGAGTGTCGCATCACCAGCACTCACTGCTAATCTAACGCAATAAACACATCCAACAGCAGTGTGTAGCCGCGTATAATGTATAATTTACATTTCTCTAATGCAGCGTTTACAACAGTTCCAACCAATGCAGCTTCCTTAGCCGCCGTTTTCATATTTGAATATAGGTTGTTGGTCCCTCCCTTTCCGCAACGGAGCCAAGATGGGCGACCATTTTGCTTGTTATAGGCACACCATCCGGGGACAAATAGTGCACTGCATGTTGCCATACTGTCCGTGTGAACACACTTATTCACTCAAACTCGTGAGTGTACGTGGAAAAGAACACACACTGAGTCATTATATTGGTCAAGGATGTATGCACATATGTACCTGTATGCTTTTAATTACATAATTTTAATTATCTGTGTGATGAATGAATATATAATAAAGGCTTATTATTTCCTGATTACGCAGTAGATCTCCATGCATGAACGGTACGAATTCCTAAATCAGAGATTCAGCATTAGTGGCCTAAAATAATTATACTTGGACTTGCACATATTAGCAGTATGATTTTAGCTGTGTGCTCCTGCTGCAAAGTCAATAAATTTAAATCATACTCGTGGTTGTTACAGCGCATTCAGAAAGTATTCAGATATTTCAGTTTTTCTTTTTTAATAAATTTGCAAAGAATTCTATAATTCCGTGTTTGTGCTGTCATTATGGGGTACTGAGTGTAGATTCACGAGGGGAAAAAATTAATTTGATTGGTTTTAGCATAAGGCTGCAACATTACAAATGGTGAAAAATTGAAAGGGGGCTGAATACTTTTTGAGTGCACTGTAAATAACTTTAACATTGTGAATGCAGGGTTGGGCTGCACAAGGGCCTGGTGATATGATTATGTGATACTGATATTGCGATAAATTGTTGCAACACCCATTTCAGAGATATCATGGGTACTGTGATGTACTAAAAAAAAAAAAAATTTAAATCACTGTCACAGGCCCTGGAACCAGGTGATTTGATAATCTGTTGGGGGTTTTTTTTGTTTGTTTGTATTTTTTTGTTTTTTATTGCAGTGCAATTTTTTTCTTTTTAGTGTTGTATTTTTCTTGACGTTAAATAAAGGTATCACTGACCTCAAACTTTAAAAGTTTATTTTTAAAATACAGCACCACTGCATTACTGCTGGTTTATTATTTTGCATGATCCTACAGTATCATGTTCTAAAGTGTGGTAATAAGAGATTTTGGTCACGTCACACGCCGGACCTGTTCTGACAGGAAATCAACGAGATGAATCTGATTTGGTTCAGTAGAAAAGGGCCGGTGCCGAAACATGCCGTTTCCGTGTTTTTCCGGAATGCTTTTGGCCTCCATCCCAAATGCACTTGTTTCTCAGGTGATTGTTTTTGTTTGGTTTTTTTTCCCCAGAATTCCTTTTGACATACGGAGTACACCGGAATGAGTTTATCAAGACATTAATCTGAAATGATGAATAATTGTGCAGTAATTCTGAATTGTCCAGGTGCTTGTAATGCGTATACAGCTTATACCAAATACTACGGTGCTTAATTTATTAAATTAACTACCGAGAGACAATTTAGTCTCTCCTGCATTAAAGACGTGATGAATCATTAGCTCTCACAAGCATCTCTTTTGCTTTCTCTTTCTCAAGTAAGACCCGGTTCGCACGGATGGCGCAAAAATGAACCGGAAGCGTGGGAACTAGGGTTTCCCCCCCGTACCACTTTTTTACAAACCGGTACAAGGACGAGTATTTTTATTTGTGTAGTTGCCGATACCGATATTTCTTAAATTGGATTTCCATGAAAAGTGTAATCAGTTTGGAGGCAGGTTTAATTTTCTCTTCTGCAGATTATAACATGCCTACTAAGGCTAAATACAAAAATGATTAACAGAAGGCTATTCCAGGCCAACAATAAACTAATCATTCTTGTTTGAACAAAAAAGGCCTTCTATAAGTCAGTGTCGTCACATCAGACAAAGTGTAAATATAACCAGAAAATGAAAATGTAATGGGCTGCATAGCTAACACAGCCACCTAAACAGTGAGCACAACTATGCAATGCTAGACTTCCTAGCCTGTCTTGTGCTGCTCACACTCTCCAGCTGGTGGTTCAAGAGAGCCTCCTGTCTCAGAGGAGTGTTACCGATGCTGTGGCAGTGGGTCGCAGAATAGTTGGGCTTTTCAAACATTCTGCTTTAGCCTACTCACGCCTCAAAGACATCCAGTTACAGATGTCAGCCCACAAAACGTCTCCAGCAAGACGTACAAACTCGCTGGAATAGTACGTTTGTTATGATCCAGTCCCTGGTCGAACAGAAACGGGCGCTTGGAATATATGCGTCTGAATACCATCTCCCTGACAATCTCACGGCTAAGCAGTGGACACT
>JAQMCW010000016.1:983529-994532 GCA_030068335.1 Chrysichthys cranchii | reverse complement strand
GTTCAGGTGAGACTCCTGCTTGGTTGGAACAAAAACCTGCACCCACACCGGCCCTTTCCGGATAAGATTGGGCATGCGTGCACTAGCTTGTTGATAGCATCTCCGTCAACTTTCCGGCTCATTGTCTCCCCCTAGACATTGAAGTCAGGCATGACAACAAATCACACTGCCTAGTAGAGCGATCAGTTTGATGTCGTGAAATAGGAGTGGTATCGGTGCATAGTATCGGCAATTTATGTACGAATATGAGTAAGAGTATTTTAGCGAAGTGTCGGCCCGATACTGGTATTGGTATTGGTGCAACCCTAGTGGGAACGTCGTTTGCATCGTACCGAAGGCTCGTGTTTAGGATGTGCCACGCTTGCGGTTGAAGAACGGCATCAATGTATAGTCCAGCACTGGCGAGAAATCCGTTAGTCCATGATGCAGTAGTCCACTGACCCAACTAGCTAAACGTATACCGTCTTCCACCTTCACAACTGGGAACTATCGTCTCTGCAGACCCCATGCCGCTGCCTTGTTCTTTGATATTTTTAATGGAGGGAAGAAAAAAATCCGCCGTGTGTGGGTCCATGTCATTTTACCAACCGGCAAGAATCTCACAGGATATCAACGAATAATTTGGGAACCGAGTTTGGATGACGAGCGCTGCAAGTCATATGTCAGACGTGACAGTTTTCAGTTCTACGGAGTTGCTTCTGTATAAAAATGGACCAAGCATTACCGCACGCAGCATCGGCCGTGAAACAGGCTTTCCCGCGCAATAGGTTTGCAGTTGTCTGGGGAAAATCTTGAACATTTATAAAACTACCACGATTATGAAATTCAAAATGTCTGACAATTTAATCTGGTAAAAAAAAACAACTTAACGTTTGCTATGTAACACTGGGGAAAGGGAACTTTTGTGGAGACTAGTAGCAGCAGTAAGAGTACAATTAGTGCTACTAATCGCGCTACTGCGTTTACTACTTTTACTACGACCAACACTACTTCTACGAGTACGGCCAGTGCGATACTACTGCTTCTACTAATACTTGCACTGCATTCACTACTAACTGAGCCACTATGTTACCACTGTTTACTACTCCCACTTCTGTGAGCACTACGATTAGACTGCTGCTGCTACTAATACTGCCACGGTGTTTAATACTACTAACATTACTGCTTCTCTTATTAATACTGTTGCTGCTGCTACTCCTAATTCTCACCCTGTTTACTGCTACTTATTACTACTGTGCTGCTGCTGCTCCTAATACTGCCACGGTGTTTAATACTACTAATACTGGCTCTGCTTCCACTGCTAGTAATACTGCCAATCTGTTTACCACTACTACTGCTCATACTACTTGTAATAATAATGATAATCATTCAACAACTTGTACTTAATACTGTCCTGTACCTATTACGAGTGAAACTCCTGACGCTAATGCTACTTCTACTATTAAAATAGCGCCTAATAGTAAGTACGTCTGTTAGAACTGATGCTAATTTTACTGTTTTTAATTCACTGTTGCTTTTGATGCTGCCATTTATGTTGATGTATCTCCTCCTCTTCGTGCTACTAATAATAGTTAGAGGAGCAATGCTACTAGTAGTAGTAGTATTACTGTTTGGGCTAGTATTAATAGTAATACACAGGACTAAGACCAGCGTTACTAAAACTAAAACATGTACTGTGAATAGTGCTGCTAATAGTAATGGCTAATATCCGTGCTGTGATGATTATGCATGTTACTGCAATGATGACGAAATGGTTGAAGCAACATGAAGACGAATGTAAAACAGGACACGCAAACACTCAATTCTCTCGCTCTCTTTTTATGTTTTTTTCTGCACATCCCAGAATTTCTCGAGGACAGACCGGCTGCTCAGACACAGGAGGCTGTGCCAGGGAAGGGGTGTGGCTAAAGTGGAGGCTACGCCCTGCTGCGAGCCCCGCCCATTTTCTCAAGATCCACTCCCGGCTCCGCCTCCAGCTCCGCCCAACACCTGGAGTCGACTCGCAGTCTGACATTCCATCGCAGCCACCAGCACGGAAACGGAAAAGACCACGTACACACTCTTGGCTCTCTGACTGCCGCCTCGCACAGAGGTGAAGGGGGGAAAAAATGATACAACCAGACTTGATGTTACTGTAGGCGAAAGAGAACTAACGAAACGCTTCTTTACTTGTATGTTCTATCAATTATTTTAAGAGAAGGATCCGTTTTGGAGTTTCGTTTTTTTTTTTTTTTTAATACGTTTAAACAGTTTATTCACTTTTTTTGTGACAGCGTTTCAACCGTTTTGGTGGCTTGTGGTTGACAGCTAGACAAGTGGCTCGATGGATCAGATCATCGCGAACAGCGTTTTGCGAAACCATCTGCGTCTTTAGCACAACGCAATTTGTCAAGAAGTGAACAAATGAAATATCGACAAAAGACGTTTTGTGTGACGTGGACAGCGTTTCCTCTTCAGCTTTACACAGCTGAGGATTTAGGAGAATTTTTGTTTTTTGTTTTGTTTGTTTTTTTCTTGAACAAGTCTTCAGATTTCGTACGTTCATGTTGTTATTCCTCTATTTAGCCGCTCACACTCGGTATCAGTGCTGTGTGTGTAAATAACTGCATTAACCGAGTTTTTACTGTAACGCTCCACACTCGCATTACCGCTAAGTAACGTGCTAGTTAGCGATAAAATTCGAATCTAAACGGGGCGCGAATTGAAATGTTTTTTAAGGTCAGACTTCAGATATTGTTTGCGCTGATTAATGCTAGTTGACTGGTACTGGGGCCAGGGAGTGTTTTCACGATCAACGCCTTTAATCATCGGATCGCTGGCTTAAAAATAACAACACATTTTATTTCCGACTCATTTCAGTGTTTCTTCACTCCGTGGCACAGAAAATCTCATCTTTCACAATGGCTTCGTTCCAGACGTGTTGATACTTAAAGGCAGGTTTTTTGAAGGTGGGATTAGCAGGAACAACCTAGCTGCTTCTTGGAAACGCCCAGAAATATTTTGTTTCTTTCATACACCCTGTTGTTATAATTCAGCAATAATAATAATGACGATATTCAAAACCCTGTTCAACAAGTTGGGTTTGTTAGGCCGTTGCCACGGCGACACAGTGCCACCCCCAATGTCAGTTCCAGTCCTGCGTCATTGTAATGCCGGAACTAAAACGCACGGTTTCCCTTAGTATGAAATACAATCTACAGGTTTACACCTTTTAAAGACACTTTAAGCCTTCATGAGTAGTTCACATCTTTTTGCGCTTTCCCGAGACGTTGATGCTTCCTGTTCGAGTTTGTGGGTGGGGAGGGTTTTTTTTTTTTTTGTTTCCCCTCCCAGTTCATCACTATAACTCTTATCTTGCTTACTGGATATTGTGTTGAAAGATCTCGTACGTAGTAACGCAGTGACTACAAAAAGACTACGCAGCCCACCGCGCATCTCTTCACAGACTGACTGCCTTCAGTGGGAAATGGAAACATGGAGAGACTTCCTGAAACCGTTGCGAAGCAGAAAGACTGAAGGTTCATGTCCTCATCTATATTATTCAGAAATTATTTACAGCTCTGTATTTTGCTTTGATTGCAATTTGTACTTTCTTTTTAGTTTTTTTTTTTTTTTGTTCGTTTGTTTTTGGTCCTGTTTTGTGTACATGTTGGTCAATTTTAACCTTCGGATAAGATGAAATTCTTCCTGACAAGATCTGGCAACCCAGTGCCAAGTGAGGACGGATCAGGAGCTAGGCTTGTGCCGATATTTGATTAAAAAAAAATAATAATAATAATTTTTTTTACGATGAAATAATTTGGAATCTTTTTTCTGCAGAGACGGAATTGAGATTGTCCTCTCGATCATACTCTGCAAAAATTAACAACGCTAAACATACTTTGAAGCATCCATGATAATACCATGTTAAATATTGTGATGTATCGTGTCACTGATCATCGGTGCATTCCTGTTAACAACGCAAGCCGCTTATTTTTCTCACCGATTTATATTTCTTTTACGTTACATGTTCTAAAAATATATAAAATACTGGACTACAACAGTTTTAGTTCTGTAGCTACATGCTGTGTATTTTTAAATATTTTTTATTTCTAATATAAATTTAAAACACTGGAGTGAAAAATGTACTAGACTCTGTTTCGTTGTTTTTTAATTTTAAATTTTTTTTTTTTTTTGTTTTTTTTTTTTTTTGTTTGTTTTTCTATTTTTTCAATATTAAACATAGCGTGTAGTTGTTTAGACGGAGCCGTCTCTTCTGAACCAAATGATTTCCTCACTCTGCCTCCGTAACGTTCATGTAGGGATTTAAAAAATAATTAGAAACGTTTCCCAGCCCGGTGTTTTAGTGAATTCTGTTTAGAAATATTAGAGAAGAAAGAAACTGCACCAGTCGTAGCTAACAGTAGTTCTGTTCTCTTGCATGTCCTGGCAGTTATCACTGTTTAAAAAAAGAAAAAAACAAAAAAAAAACACTTTATATTAATTTTTGTTCTTTAAAAAAAAAAAGACATGTATTGATGATTAATGTAAAATGAATCCAGACCACCTTGTGATCCGACTTTGTTGTGTGCAGTGAGAAGAGGGGCTTTCCTTACACCGAAATAAAATCTCTCAAAGGAAACCGTGTGTGTGTCTGTTTGTACCAGATTCTAAAATAATTTATTTTTATTAATTTTTATGGAACTAATAAAAAAAACTAATTACAAAAATAAATCTTAAGAGCATACATTTCTCTTGTGCGCGTAAAGAAATTTCAGAGATTTTCATCTACTAAGAAGATCGTTTTGTTTTCTTATGTTTTTGTTTGTTTTTTGTTTTCTCTTCTTGTGCAAACGTCTCTCTATTGTCCCCTGATCACCAGATCACTTTTGAAAAAATGTTTACAGGTACAGAAAATTTAAGGCAAAGTTTACTGAATATACTTTTTTTTTTTTTTTTTTGGTGATTCACCGTTTTTTGAGTTTTAGAGGTAAACGAAAAAGAAAAACACAACACGATGCACAAACATGATCGTCATCACGTCATCACATTAACTGACAGAAGTCAAAAGCAGGGAAGAGCAGCTGTACGCCACATTAGTTAGCAGTAATTTTACTGCGTATAAATTAGAAAAATGAAATTCAATACAGTGGAACATCTTGGCCCGTGCGAAGGAATGCTGGCAAAAATATTCAAATGAAAACTTTCTTCTGAAAAATACTGTACACAACAGAACTAAACGAATCCAAAGGCAGTATTTGGTGTAAAAACACTTTATTTAAAAAAACAAAACAATTGAGAGTCTTAGGCAGACTTTGTGCAGTTACATAGGGAAATGATGTGGTTACTTTCCTGAACATGCTGGCACTTAATATCATCATACTACTAATAACAACAATAATACTTTTCATTATTATTATTTATAGAGAATTTTTTTCAAAGAATTTTAACAGTATTCTCAGAACTGAATTAAATTACTGCCTGACTTTATTTTTACCCAACATAAAATCTAAAAAAAAAATTTTATGCTCTTGAGATGGATGTTTTTTTAATCAGGTAGAAGAGTCGTGCTTTTATATTTTTTTTAAAAAATTAAAGAAATAAAATACACCACAGGAGGGCGCTCTTCTCATTCTGACAGACTTGAGCCTGGCTCAAAACCTGAAAGGTTCAGGGACAGCAGATAAATGGGCACAGGCAGCCAGCACACACACACACACACACACAGTTACAGACATATTGGAATCAGAGGATTATTATTGTTAATATTATTTAAATAATTATTTAAATTACTATAGTAATAATAATAATATAATACTAGTAATGTAATATAGTCATAATAATGATTACTGGCCCTGTTTTTATTTATTATTATTATTAATTTATTATTTTTTATTTTTTAGAGTAGGAATTCTGATATGATATTTATTTATTTATTTATTTATTAATATATTTAATTTTTTTAACCACTACATTCCATTGCTGGCGCTGAAATTTTGCTCTGATTTTATGTTGTAATTTTTTAAACTTATTTGTTGAACTACAGAAACTTGTTTGTTTATCAGAAATACTATTCATTCATTCATTCATTCATTCATGCTTTCTGTGCTTTTGCTAAAGAGCTGAGTGGTTTATTTAAAGCATGAAGACAGTTTTCGTTTTTTCTTTTTTTCTTTTCTCCACACCAAAATTTAAACAGCTTTCTTCTTCCTCGTTTATCTAAATGTGTGCGTAGTTTTTATTTATACTTACTTTATTTTAAGTATAAAATTACCGTTCAACCTAAACCATGAAGCCACAACAACAAAACAGACAGAAAACAGACATATATCTGCTTTGAGTGTGTGTACACACACACACACACACACGTGTGCTGGTCTGCTGGGTGGCGCAGGCCAAGTGTAATGAACTGATGTAAATTAAAGTCTGCTGTAAAAGTCTGGCTGTAAACTGCTGCAGGAACCAATAACGGATGATGAACAGCCTCATTATAATAATAAAGTCCTGTTGCAGTGAGTGCTGGAGGAGAAAAATGTGGGAAATGTACGCATGTTAATGACTTTACACTACATTACAGTGATAAAACACAGATATCTATATCCTTAGTCTCTTATTTCGGTGGATTTTAATATAAAAGTTAATAGTGTGATTATTAAAGCTGGTTCTGCATGACATTCCTATTATTATTAACGTTATTATTCACCACATATCTGTGATAAGTCCAGCCTGAATACTTTCCTCACGAAAATATCCCCATCCCCTCAAACGTGTCGTTTGTAACCCATTAAACCATCTCACTAAAGTAATAAACTCTTTTGTTTGATAAATACGACTAGACCTGGTGAGGAATCATCCTCCCTACGTCCTCAACCTCATTCCAACGAGCAGACTCTGTGAATATGCATGAGTATGCATGGGGGAAACCACAACTAATATCCTAATAGACTTAGCTAGCTGGTTAGCCAACTGCGAGTAAATTAGCCCACCTTAGTCAGATGTCAGCATCTGGATTTATGTCCTCACTTTATCACCGATTTATCGTATTTATTTAACAGCAGCCCCAAACCTGTCAGAATACACAGTGTTTCAATATTACCATGACAACCACCATGTCTTCATGACTAACATTAGCTACAATAGCTAGCTGGCATGGCTAGCACATGGTTCTGTGGCTAAAAGTTTCTGGGTACCACACTGGCATCCTTTAATAATTTGCATATGACTTGTGAGCTCATATAAAGCTCCGCCCTTAAAGGATTTTACACAAAAGTAGAGAGAGAGAGAAAAAGGATCCAAATACTAAATTAAGAAATCTGCGTAATGGTGATTAGCATCTTTGAGAAATTTAAGCTTTTTCAAAAAAAAACAAAAAAAAACAACATTTTTGGGTCATGTGACGATTTGAGTTCAAAATTCGAATTGTTGATGATGTCATAATCTGTGCTACAGCAGCGGACCAATCAGGAGCGTCACTTCGCCTCATGAGTTTGCAAACTTACATGAAAGATTTTGTTTGTAACGTTATGATTTTCCACTGTGATGCGCTACAAAATGATTGCGTAATATCATATGGACATTGTACATCTAAACCTTTCCTGTAATTACCGGATTAGTGCGTCTACAGTAATCATGCTAATACAAGAGCAGATTAAGCTCCTGACACACGTGGCTTTGCGGTATAAAACCGCTGCTCCTGCTGGAGGCCAAAAAAATATGCCTTATAACGCATAAAACAGAGAGCAGACACAAATCTTCTCTGCCTGGATGCCTCCTTGTGGGAGAGGAAATTTAATTCTGTCCAGAGTCATAAAATCCGCTCGGAGACGCTTCCACATGAAGCCTGCAGCGTTTCATGGCTTTTTATCCCAGCTCATTTCAATTTCTGTTTCATTCTCGGAGCGAGAAATGATCACAGGATCAAAGGGTGAAAAGGAACAGGGAGAAAAATATGAATATTTTATCAGTGGTTTGTAAAGAAGCCCTAGAGGAGTGGAGTATCTTCCACATCAGGTCTGTCACACACACCAAAAGCTTTAATCCTGAACCTTCCGTGAGGTTTTACTGTTCATTTCTATTTGGATTTCGACGTTCAGACTTGTGTGAGGCTATTTATTTGTCTTGCAGGGCTGTGAAATTATCCAGACATCAAAGAATCCAAGCAAACGTGCAAAACAGATGTGTTGGGTTTAGTGTTCATGTAAACTCTTAGTAATTTGCATAATGCAGTATTTCCTAGTTTTGTTGTTAATGTGTTGAATTTATGAATTTAATGTTGATGATTACATCTTGATTACATCTCCTTTACTAACTTTTGGGGTGGTTTGTTGTAAATGTAAGTGCAAGCAGAAACTGTAAAAATGGAAGAAAAAAACCCTCAAAAACAAATTGAAATTTTACTTGAAATAATTTTTTAAAGGTGTAATAATGTAAGCATGTAAATAATTATCTGATACAATTGTTTGTTTGTGATGAGTGTAACTCTGGGATTTTTCTATATCATCTCACTGTTGTTGTACTTTGAGGGGCGGGGCCAAGGGGATACGTCAGAGTATATGGGGCGGGGCTTGTATAATTGTAACTAGTGAACCCATAAATTGAAAAGTGCACATCATTGTTTTAACTTTTAGGCAGTTATAGTTTTATTAAATTGTCCCGAAAATTAACATAAAATTCATACAATGATGTAAAACTCAAATTTGCATTCATGCACACTTACTTTAATTACAGGAAATGATCTGTTAGATTTTTATGTTTGATGTTTGGTTTCAGGCCAAGATGTTGTGTAAGACGAGACATACTCAGTATAACATTTTTTTTTATTAATTCAAACAAAAGTTAAATTCCTAAAAGTCTAAAAATTTCTACAATTTATACGGTTAATGTTGGTGGAACATCAAAAAGCTGCATTTTTTGAAAAAAATTTTTTTGCAGGATCTTACATATTTGTGAATTTTGTTGGTTGGTGTTTTTTCTTTATTAAGATGTTTTCACTCCTCTGTGGTTCCTATAACTTCAGTAACTTTTTTGACCCTTTGGCCCAATGGTTTGGGCCCATTTTATGGGCGACGCAATCAAGCAATTTATTTATACAAATCTTTCTTTTTATATTTATACAAAATTTACTTTTTTTTTTTTTTTAGATATTTTTAAACATGGAGTCCAGCACATTAGAAAAATAACTGAATGCAAATCATGAAATGCATGCTGACTGGAAGAGTAGATCAAGTTTTTTAGATTTTCTGCTGCTCTTTTGTTTGCAGGGTTCCTCTCTCCTGCTGCAGCTTTACTTCTGTTTCTGTAGGTATTCCTTTGTGGTTTTAAACACACACACACACACACACACAGTTTTATGGTTGTAATCTGGCTCTGCTTCTGCCTCCCATCAGCTCTGTGGCTGTAATTCACTTCTAACCGAGACATCGACCAATCAGGAGCCAGCAATAAATCCCCTTCTGTCTAAGCTTGACCAATAAGGAGTGAGCATTAAATCACAGCTGTCAGGTAACGACCAATAGCACGACAGCGGCTACAAATCTATCAGCAAGTGCACAGAGGGAGTGAATTACTGATACTGCAGTACTGCAGGAGAGAGAGAGAGAGAGAGAGAGAGAGAGAGAGAAGAAGAAGGTAGAAAGGAGAAGAAAACAAAAATAGAGGGAAAAGGTGGAAGGAAATATTAAAGAAGAAGAAGAAAAAGGGAGAAAGAGTAGAAGAGGTAAAGAGGAGAAAGAAAGGAGAATGGAAAAAAGATGGAAAGAGCAATGGAACAAAAACGGGAAAAAAGGGTTGAGCAGGAGGAGAGGAGAGGAAGAGTTGTGAGAGGAGAAAATGGAGGAACAGAGACAGAGAGAGAGAGAGAGAGAGAGAGAGAGAGAGGAAACAATAGAAAGGGAAATAGAAAAGAGAAAATCCAAGATATTTGGATTTTGGCTTGAATAGAATTATTTAGTAATTCTTTTTGTAAACAGATTACATTCCATTTCGGATATCAAATGCCCAGAGCAGGGAAAAAAACCCTGAATGATGAGAAATTAAAAATATGAGAGAAATCTGAAGGAATTTGAGGGTATCTGTAATATACATACACATATTTTTGAACCAGCAACGGTCTGCCTGGAGGTGTTTAAATGATTTCAACATAACAGATGCAGTGACTGGATTATTTATTCGGTTCAGCATGTTCCTGTTGTTAATGGAGCGAGTGGTGATAGCGAGGGGTTTCTTTTTTAATCAGGTCATCTCTTTTTCCATCACATTCCAGGCAACTTCACGCTCCTCTAACTCTGCACTACAATGATCAAATGTTAATGTAATACTCTGTGGTGTTGCATGGAAAATGAGGAAAACATCATCATCATCTTTTTCTTCTTCGTCCTCTTCTTCAGTCGCATATAAAGCCGGCGTTTGGAGTAACTGTTGTGTAACAGTACATTTGGCCTAGAAAGCGATACGTCACATGGTTTATAAGGAGACAACTACCGTTGTTGCTTGTGGGGGGTGGCCTACAACCCACTACACAATTTATACGCATAGTTATGGTCTAAGTTACGATCTTGCACCTCACAGCAAGAAGGTCCTGGGTTCGATCCCTGGGGTTGACCTGGGCGCCTTTCTGTGTGAAGTTTGCATGTTCTCCCCATGTCCGTGTGGGTTTCCTCCGGGTACTCCTGTTTTCTCCCACAGTCCAAAGACATGCACAGAGGGGATTAGGCTGATTGGCGACTCTAAATTATCCGTAGGTGTGAATGTGAGTGTGAATGGTTGTCTGTCTCTGTGTGTCGCCCTGCAGTGGATTGGTGACCTGTCCAGGGTGTAACCCCGCCTCTCGCCCGAAAGTCAGCTGGGATTGGCTCCAGCTCCCCCCCCGCGACCCTGATTCTGGAGACTCATTCCATAAACATGAAGTACATTTCTCCTTACAGAACATTTCACAACATCAACAATTACATACTGTATGTTTGTTTTTTTAAATCATGACTTTTAGAAATCTCACTCACTCATCTTCTGCTACTTACTCCTTTTCA
>JAQMCW010000016.1:857357-878402 GCA_030068335.1 Chrysichthys cranchii | reverse complement strand
AATAATAATAATAATAATAATAATAATAATAATAATAATAATAATAATAGAATGCGTGTCTTCAAACAGCGTATACAGATAAACGTGTTAAATTCACATTCAGACAATAATTAATGTCATGCTACCAACAAACAGACAAACAAATCTCAGAACGGTGAATATTAGGTCAAGAAAACGCTGCTGCATAAATTACTTGATCACAC
This sequence comes from Chrysichthys cranchii, assembly GCA_030068335.1. Taxonomy (NCBI): domain Eukaryota; kingdom Metazoa; phylum Chordata; class Actinopteri; order Siluriformes; family Claroteidae; genus Chrysichthys; species Chrysichthys cranchii. Next base: position 878,199 of record JAQMCW010000016.1, on the reverse strand, counting down.
AGGCGCGCGCGCGCGCACACACACACACACACACACACACACACACACGCTTTACATTTTGACGCGTTGCGTGTGTGAATAATCGACATTCTTGGAACTCGTATCCGACAAAGAAGCATCAGAGTTGTTAAACAACTTTTTTGTTTGTTTGTTTGTTTGTTTGGTTTTTTTTTTGCAATGCTTTTAAAGAGTTTCTAGAGCAGAATATTCACTCTGGCAGTGTTTAATGGACGTGTATACAAAAATGTATAAAAATCGACGACATCTTCACAAAATTCCATTCGTCCTCTTGTGCGACTGTACTGCAGTATTAACAAGTACTTACTATACTCTCAAACTTGAGCATGAAGGAATAAAGAGAAAACAGACATTTTGTATAAATCTTTGTAGGACAGCTTGTTTTTGGTTTTGTTTTGTTTTGTTTTTTTTCCTTTTGAAAAAATTGGAGCTAGCATAGCATATAACCTGGGAAAGGTGACTTCCAGAGGTGGCTCTGCTGACTCTGTTCTTTGGAAAAACACACTTGTCCATCCCATCCGTTGCTCAGTGCCCAGTGATTATATCCATCCACCGGGATTAAGCTCTCGTGCCGCACTTCTGGATGAGCCCCGATTCCCGGCATCACCGCCATGTCCAGATATCCCGGGACGGTTTGGTACGAGCCGGCAAAACCTGGGTAAAAAGCCAGTTCTTTGGCTCGGTTGGAGAGCTCTTCCCCATGCTCGGGGTATTTTTCAGCGGGGTGATAAGAGCACGGTTTCTGCATGTTAACACCGTGAGAATGACTCAAACGGCACTCGTAGTAGGAATATGGATAATTATAACCCAAAGATGCCCCAGAGGAGGGTGTCTGAGGCCCTGGACATTGCCTTCCTCCCTCTGGAGAAGAGATATCGGGGTAAATCGAGCCCTGGTGGGGCATAATAGTCCCAGAGTGTCGCCCTAGTCCGGGGTGAGAGATCAGCTCCCTGCAGTGAGAGGCAGGACAGTTCCCGCTCAGTCCCTCCATGGCTTGACAATTTTCATTCGTGAATTTTTTTTTTTTTTTTTTGGTTTGTTTGTTTTATGCACAAATAAATAAATAAATAAATAAATAAACAACTCAAGGTCAAGTATCCACCACCATCGAAGTCATGTAACATATGCTGTCGATGCGTTAAAAAAATATTCGACCAGTGCTCCGTAAGAGGGACACTTCACCTCTCACTTCCAAGCTCATTTTCTTCCCTTCTTCTTCTCCTCTCTTTCTCTGCGCATGCGCGCCCGACCAAGCCTCAATTCGTGCGGTTCGTAATTAAAGACCGGCTCGAGGGTTTTTTTTTTTTTTTTTTTTTTTTTTTTTTTTTTTTTTTTTTTTTTGCTGACACTAACAAGAAGAAGAAGAAGAAGAAGAAGAAGAAGAAGCAGCAGAGGAGAAGGAGAAGCAGGAGGAAAACGACATCTCACCCCTTTAACTGGGCGCTCATACAGAACGTTTTGTAGGCTCACTTTAAATCCGCGCTTCTCATTGGCTGACAACCGAGAAGCCTTAGACTATAGCCTTAAAGGGGAGGACATCTCATTTACAGGAGCGACTCAGCCAGTCAGGGAAGGCGCAAAACCTTTTTATTTATTTATTTATTTATTTTTTTATTCGTAAAACATAAAAAATAATATTTGACCTCAATGCAGCCTCCATATCAACAATATTATTTTGTGGGGCGAAAAAAGGTAAAGATCATTTGTGCAAAAAAAAAAAAAAATCTTTACTAATTTTACACCTAACTCCTAACATTTCTATGTTTTCCGAACGAATGAATGAACATACTGGGATTATAACGGGGGTGTGGGGTGTGGGGGGGTCATGAGTCAAGAGGAATCACGGTGTGTTAATGTAGACATGAAAACTTCCTTCTACAGGGAATGTTTCACAGGTATACAGCCATCCGATAATGTTATCAAGTGATGCATGTTGTTTTATTATTTTTGTTCTTATTATTTTACAGCTGAACAGAGAGAGAGAGAGCGAGAGAGAAACTCTGGAGGTACAAATCTGACTTGTGTATATTTCTGTACTGTAGGACTGAGTGATCCAAACCGTTCAAGTTATGGATAAGTAAATAGCACTTTACTATCTACAAAGGAGATGAAACTCATTTGGACTGGGAGGCAAATAGCTCACAAATATTGACCATTCCTTCAAACGCCAGCTGGCCGGAGGTCCAAGGTCAAGGTAGAAACCCAGACAAAACAGAGTCGTAATCAGTCTAGACGGACATGAACGAACTTCACACTCAAACATAGTGCAATTAAACCTGCTTTCAGGGAAACTTCCGGGGGGGATAACGATTCAGTAAACCTGGAAAGGATGTCTAAACCCCCTAAGCCTGTTTGATTAAGCGCCTTCGAGCTTCCGAATGCAAAGGTATAATTTCTTGTGAACCTCATTTGTATATAATCAATATAATTTTGGATGTAGCAAGACATTTGGATAGGGTCACCAACTGCTTACATTATTTCAGTGTTTTTCGTCGGGGATTTTACTTCTATTTTTAAGACAAATTCAAACCTCTATATTCTCAGCCTCAAGGCCTCATGCTAGACATGTTCCCGTTATCGTGCTTGTCTGAAAACCAGCATGGTTTTTTTTTTTTTTTTTGAGAACTTTGAGGAAAAAGACCCGTAACAACAATAATAAAAACAACAACATATGCACTGATTCATATATTTTAGTGAATTAGCCCATGTATTTGCTAAAACGCGTGTATAAATGTCCATTTCCGTACACTAAGCGTCCAAGCATCATCATGTAAAATGGACGTATGCTTAACACGCTTAGCAATGAATAAATCTGCTCAAATAAAATAAAATAAAATAAAATAAAATATAACATATAAATAGGCTAACACGTACACATGTAGTCGTTATTAAGTGGCGGTGAGGAGCCCGTGTATTGGATATTTTCAGCTGTGATGAAAAATGCTGAAATCTGTAGCATGCACACGAGAGTTATCGGATTTGTAAACTAAATCAAAGTTTTTGCTCTACAAAGCATTACATATGGGTGTGAACTCCACACACGGGATTTAACTTCTGTTTTAAGGATAATTACCACTTTCACCCGGACGCTTCAAAAGTTTTAAGCATTAAACCAGTTTAACAGTTCACCAAAGTATAATACATGGTTACACATTTGCCTGTACATATAAGAGTACCTTATTTGTTTCCCACTCAACTCGACTTTAGCCTTTTACAGCACCCCCCCCCCCTTCAAGAGAGATTACTATTATTATTATTATTATTATTATTATTATTATTATTATTATTATTATTATTATTATTATTATTATTATTACATTATCCAGTGAGATATTTGAGGGAAAAGGAATCAGAATGAAAATAACTAAATAAAGAAAGCGTATATAAATACAGGACATGGGCTTGTTTCAGATCCATCTCAGGATTCTGGTGTACACCTTTCAGAAGAAAAGTGCTAAATATTAATAAGTGATGCGAACATACGAGCTTTATGGACAGAAGAGTCTCAGCGGTTCCTCCAGCACGGCCAAGGTGCTGATCCTTTAAGCAAGCTCTTGACCTTCAGCTTCTCCAGAGGTTGCAATCTGACCCGAATTTCCTTCCGAACTGGATTATGTGACAAAACGTGTTTCACTGGACTCTACAAGTGGATATGTGTGTGTACATGGTATTTTTCATATTTGGGACAGTTGTGTGAGGTTCTTAGCTATAGTAACTGGAAGATAGCGAGTTCACCATCAAATGGTGACACAGAAGCAACCAAGTCACTACTGGAGCCTTGATAAAGACCTTACCTGATCTGGAGCCATCCACACCAACGTGTGTTGAACGAATAGAAATGGAAATAAAATGCAAATAAAGTGATTTATTTCAAGACTGATTATCCAAAAACAAAACAACAACAACAACAAAAAAAAAAAAACAACAACCCCAAAGCAAAAGAAGTCTGAGAGTGAAGTTGAAACTAAAACATGAAGGTCTGCAGTGACATTTAATTGCAACGAAAGGCTTATAATTATGTATAATGCGCGTGATCTGTGCTTTCCCCCCCCATTATGCCCAACTTTATAATCGCCTTGTATTGAATATGCGACTGAAACATTTAGACTATTATGTATTTACACAATAAGTTTACAAACTAAAATTCAGCTAAGAAATACTCATTAACACACACACACACACACACACACGCACACACACACGCACATGCACACGCACACGCACACGCACACGCACACGCACACGCACGCGTATAAGCTTTTGGTAAGCTATACAATTTACATTTTAATATATTTCATACAGTGATAGAAAATGTTTGCTTTCCTTTAGCTTTCCTTTATCCATGAGTGTCTGCGTAGGACAGTTATAGACTAATCTGATTTTGGTAAGCTATACAGTGAAATATATTTAATAAAGTTCCAGTCTGCAGCTCTAGCCTACTATAATATACGAAAACGTTTGCTGTTCTTTGGCCTGTGACCTGTACCATAAACTGGGCTTTCAGTAAACCGTGTAAATGTGAGTAACAACAACAACAACAACAACAACAAACTTTTAAGGCGTTTAATTAGCCATAATTAAACAGAAGTAAAATAATGATATTATAATTATATATTATAATAATGATGATAAATAGATATTCCTAATGCATTTGTATTCCGCCTTAAAATGCGCATTTTAAAATTCATTTGCTGAATTTTTAGGCGCAAAACATATCACGGGCTGTTTGTAGAGCTGATTAAAATGAAGGCGGTGTGTTAGGACACTTTACTCTGAAGCAAAACCAACTGAAAGATCTGCCTTGTGTGGCCTTTCAGTGCTCATAATAAGAAGCGCAGACTTCAGACTTCCGCACACGTCCAAGTTCAAGTTAAAACGCTCATTATCCAGACGGGCGTTTTCCAGGTCTCAGCAATTAGTCCCTGCACTCGGGCTAGACGTTTCAAGATTAGATCTAAGTAGAAAACCATCTAAAGGATAGAAAAGTCGCTTTTTACTTGTGGAAATTTAAAATAAAAGAAGAAAAAGAAGAAAAAGTAGAAAAAGAAGAAGAAAAAGTCACGAACCTCAGGATTAGTCTTTACTGACCACAACATTTTCACTGTCATAAATCCTCACTTTGCAGTTGTTCCATAGAGTAAAAGAGATTTCTTTTTCCAGACAGACAGACAGACAGACAGACAGACAGACAGACAGGCAGGCAGAAGGACAGACAGACAGATACAGAGACAGGTAAACAGGCAGACAAACAGATAGACGAATAGTTAGATGGTGATAAGAATTCCTTATGAATGCCTTTGTCACAAATTTGTACTTTTATCTATCCACGCTATATTGTGTGTTAACTAAACTCGTGACTTAAACACAGCTTTATAAAATGATTTGCAATAATTAATATGAAAAAAGAAACTTAGATTTTGTGATAGTTTTATATAGGTTCCTATTTAACTTTAAAAATAAATAAATAAATAAATAAAGATATGCAAAGCTGTTGATTCGTTTAGATACACACACACACACACACACACACACACACACACGCACGCACGTATGTATGTATGTATGTATGTATATACCCGAGATTTGTTACTTTATGTGTTTTTCTTTAGTAATATCCAAAAAAAAATTATAAAGTAAAAAAAACCAAGCCAGCAATATTAGCTACGAATTTGCCTGTTTTCCACTGAAAAAGAGTAAACATGATTAAAAAAAAAAAAACAAAAACAAAAAAAAAACTAGAACACAATTAAAAAAAGAAACCAAAACAAAAACGCAGCTTACTCTGCTTCTGAAAATAACATGTGCATTTACTGGACACACAAAAAAAAAGAGAAAATATCGATATAATCTTAGAATCTAATTATTTTTGGCATTGTAATATTAGTTTCATGAAGCCTGACAGGATTTCAGGTTTGTTTCTAAAAAAACCCAAAAAAAACCCAAAAAACAACCCAAAACATTTGACTGTTGACTATCGGTGAGTTCATGTCTATAAGGTATTAACGCAAAGCAATAATCTTTAATAATGCTGGCATTAGGACACGCATCATCATGAAATCTTTTAAAACATTTCCTTTGGGTTTTGTTCGGGTTAATGTTAATTCAGGTTCCTGAATCAAGTTTCATAATGACAGAAATGTGGAGTAGTTTTCAACAGAAGCTTGTTAAACACTCAAAGTCGGCTTATGTTCATTTCTGAGAAGAGCGGGCGATTAAAAGTTAAGGTCGGCTTTGTAGGTTGATTTTGTGGAAAGGAACAACTTTGTAAAAGCTTAATTGTACCACACAAACGCTCGCAAAGTGTATGAAGCTTCCCAAAACGATTAAACCAAAGAGCACACAGATACGACTGGAGGAAAAACCGTGTGTGAATAAACACATATGTTTTATGATTATTTCTCGCCTTTAGTAATACAGCTTAATTACAGTAAAAATCGCAGAATAGTACACAACATGTAAGATCAATATCCCGAGGATTAACCCATTAACTGCCAATTTTTTTTCCTGAAAATTTTCATGTATTTCTATTAATTTACATCCAAATAGTAACAAAAACATCAACTTTCAAGAAATATGACTGTTAATTTTTCTGAAATTTCAATTTTTAGTCAGAGTCCAAAATGGGGATCATGGCACATGCCATCTATTTTTTATGCCATTCAATATATGATCCTCAAATGGGGACCACGGAAGCTAATGGGTTAAATCCATGAATAAACACAAACACGTGAAATAACAAATAGTCCTTTAGTAGCTACTGATCACATTATTTATTTATATTTTTATTGTTTTAAAGAAATAACGAACGGGGAAGTGATTTTTATTTTTGTTCATATACAAACACAGCAAATGGCCAACAACAACAACAAAAAAAAAAATTACATTTATTTTCTCAGAGGTTTAATTTGTGACGCTTATCTGTCAGGTCTTTCTTCATATTTCTGGATAATGTGTAAGTTTTGTTTCTTTTCTTTGTTAATAAAATCAACTTTACTGATGCTGAAGGAAAATCTTGTGCCATTTGCTCAAACCCAATACAAAACCATAAAGATCAATACATCAATAAATTTGATTAAAAAAATATGACATACTAATAATAAAATACAAGAAGAAATGTCCTTTAAAAGGTTTGCAAATATTTTTTTTAAATTAAAATAAATTTAAGTGTAATATAAGTGCATGAATAATAGTGTCCATACAGGTGACAAGATATTCTTTAACATGTGCAAAAAGTTGTAAGTTTTTAAGTTTGAAAGATTTTTTATTGTTATATGTAGACTTCTCATAACTCACTGGTACCCCATGAAAAGTGTGTGCATTTCCATAAGGCAAAATAACATTTCACAACAACAACAAAGTTTCTTGTGCATAAGGAACAAACCAAGCATTACATAAAATCTCTTAAAGCAGTCATGTTTCTGCCTTAGCCTGGTGTTGCCCCTCTCCCCTCACCAGGAAGTACAATGTTCTGCTCTTCCATCTCCATCTCCTCTTCCTCTTCCTCTGGGTCCTGAACAAGGGAGGAGTATGACATATTTTACTGCAGTGTTGTACAGCATTGCACACACATCTGCCCTCCGTGGAGCTGTTCTTAGCCCTGCTAATGATTTGTGGAGGATCTAAATCTCGTTTTTCAAATTCCTGCTGCTATTTCCTGCTCCAACTTGCAGGAAGCAACTGGTGTTAGCAAATGGGCATGGACAAAATACCCACCATCTCTGACCATAACTGACCATCTCTAAAGTTCCCATTGTAAGTCTCAAGCCCATACCATTAATACCATTCGTGTGCATCTCATACATATCATGTATCTTTAAAGCTTTATTTCAAAATGTAATTACAATCCAATTATCCACATAAAATCTTTTAAAAGGTACATTACAGGTACAAAAGCTACAGGCACCACCCCAGTTAAGTACAGTTAAAAGTAAGTACACCATTATAGCTACTCCCACTCATCTCAAGCCTCAGGGGCAGTAAAGTATGATCTTCATATTTGAGTACTGTGACTGTACCTATCCAAGAAAGTGCACATTTACAATATGGAAAACTTTCCATCCAGGGGATGGATCTTCTCCCAATCCCCCTTTGCCCTGTTAACAGTAACCAGTACCTGGTTATTCCAAAGTACCTGAACCTTCTGTGATGGGGACCCTTTACAGCAGGTGGAACCCAGAAGCTCCAAATGGGGACATGGGGGGAATTTTTGCATCTTGGGTATCTACTAGTTACAGGTACAAACTGTGCCTGTTCATGACACTCTGGTGGCACTTCAAGAGGATAAGAGATTTGTAGCTTTTACTACCTTTTAGGCTGCACACTCCTATAAATGCTAACTGCCTCAAAGACATAGCATTCCTAAAGGTGCAGGACACACACTCATACTCTGTCCGAAATAAAGGCATGGTACCTTAGGGTTTTTTTTCGCAGGTAAGTAAGTGAAATTTAGAAATTAGTAAGCCCATAGTGTAATTTGGTGTGTGTGTGTGTGTGTGTGTGTGTGTGTGTGTGTGTGTGTGTGTGTGTGTGTGTGTGTGTGTACTGTTTTTTGCAAAGCTCCTGAAGAGAAATCATCTTCCTAAAAATCTGCATTGTTGGATTTAGAGTCCCATCTCGGCGTGTGCCTCTTGCCAAATGTTTATGCTCCTGTTAAAGTACAGACATGAGAACAGACATCCAAACCCCCTGAATCATTTTCTCAAGAATAACGGAGTAACAGTTTAAACAAAGCCTAAATAAACCGATGATGATCTGCAGAGAGGCGAGTGGAGCGTGTTCGGCGTATTCCTGAACATATAAGATGGAGACGTCGTCTCTGGGGTCTTTCACGTTACCAGGAGCCTGGGGCATTCACAGTCCCAATGCCACACGTTACACAATTCCAGTTTTCATCATCAATAGAAATCTAGTATTTTTAGGCTTCACATGATGCCTGTGCATGGGTTTCAGATGAAGAGCCTTGACACGCAGGATACAGGAGGATCAGAACACATAAGATGTCGCGGGGGGGGGGCAAAAACATCTGAAAGGGCAATTAGACATGTACTCGGAATCCCATCTGAAATAGGTCTAGATGTGACCCTACGTGCATTACGTCGTGAGACATGAAGACGCAAACACGAGCACCACGTGGACATAACTCCATGGATAAATAAATGCACGTGAACAATGTGTGAAAACATCATCTGAATATATGGGAGGGGAAGGGGGGGGTTTAAAAACAAAAACGTGTGAAATAATAACGTGACACATTACAGGTGAAGTTCAGGGACCTTTCTGGACCTAGGTGGACCATAGATGTACACACTGAGAAAGAAAGAAAGAAAGAGGGAAAAAGTATACACACAGATGGGTACAGTGATCATAAATGGATGGAAACTACAACAGCGTTCACTGTGCATTTACACCGCACTCTCAGGAATAACATTTTTAACGGGTAAACTGTTTGGGATGAATAATAAAAGAACCCAGGGTGTGAGGCTAGGGTTGTGATGTGTTTGGAGGGTGTTCGGGGTTCGGGGTTGGGGGGGGGTGCACGCACGCACGAATGCACACACAGACACGCACGCACGCGCACGCGCACGCACGCATAGCTTAGTAAGCACTAAGATTTTAGCAGTAGTTCTGCTGGAACGTGAAATCACGACGCAGGCCGCGCGTGCTGGGTTCACTGTGAACGCAACGCCAATCGTCGAGCGTTTGAGTTGATGGGTTACTTCAACACGTTTAGAAAACTCACTAAAGCCGAGTAAGGATAAGGACTTGCATGGGATCAAAGTTCAAGTTCAAGATTGGCCTTCTGCAAGTCAGTGCGCATGCGCGAGTATTATTCGCTGATGGACAACACACACACACACACACACACACACACACACACACACACACACACACTGTATATGCACACAAGAAAAGTGCAATGGAAATGACTTTTTAAACGCAGGTAAAGTAGAGAGATTCGTTGTAGAACACAGATGCATTAAGGCTCGTGCAGCACTTTGACAAGGAATTCTATCATTCTTGTGTTTTATAAAGTGCACACAGCCAAAACAGACCGAATTTAAAGGGAACATTTTTTTCTGAGGGTTTGTTCCCCAAGTGGTCATTGTGATTATTATTATTATTATTATTATTATTATTATTATTATTATTATTATTATTATTATTATTATTATTATTATTATTATCGTTGTCGTCGTCATCATCACTATCATTGTTGTTGTTGTTGTTGTTGTTGTTGTTGTTGTTGTCGTCGTCGTCGTCACGATTATTGTTGCTGTTGTTGCTATTATTAAGAATAAAGTTAGTCACAGACCTCTAACGGAATAACTCTTAATACATTCAGGCAGACTAGTTTTGAAAATATTCTGCTCCAAAAAGAAAATTCTTTAGAAAAGCGTCTCTGTCCGAATGTATATTTAACCTGCAGGCATCTCATTACCTGATGGGTTTAAGGGCAAACTGACAGATTCCTTTCAGAGCGATTTATTTCTATAAGGTGAGTAAAAATACTATTTCTTATTTAAATTATTCGTACCAAAAATATGGCTGAAATATAAAGTAGTTTTCGGGGGGATTCTCTCCCACTCTGGATAACATAACCCCGTGTGCTAAAATCAAATTCAACTCTGCTTTAACTGCGGCACTACATGGATATATATTTATATATATATATATTTAATATCTCACAATATGCCGCAGTCAACTTACATCCTTATTTCTCCTAAATATATATTTGTATTACAAATAACATAGTCTTTTTTTTAATAGTAAGAAACTCATGATATCTAAATGCAGTCCCGAGTTTGTTTAGTGAATTTTTTTTGTTCTTGTTGTTTGTTGTTTTAACCGATTTTAGATGTGAACGGTTACATGGAGGAATATTCTTTACTACACGCGGGATCAAATAAGCCTCATGTAGTGTATTTAACATTTTTATTTACATTTAGCCTATATTAGAATATATGAATCCCTACCCGAGCGCGCGCCATTTTACTGCGACACTGGGCGCAAATTTTAATCCTTAACTTTAAAAATATATCTACATGAAAGTGTTTTACCTCACGAGCGGATAAAGCTAGGTTTCATTCTGGGAGATTTCTCTCACTGAACGGACTGAAAAATGATAGAAACCTGAAAGAAATGTATGAAACTGAAAAAAACAACAAGCTGTAGCAACTTTTTGGAACAGAAAACAATCAAATATCTCATTATGCTGTATATGTCTTAAATCGGATTACATTTATGTTCATTAGTTATGGGTCGATTGTTTATCAGGTGACATTATTTCTGCAGCAGACAAAAAAAAAACGAAATACAAAAAGAAATACGACGAAAAACAAATGGGGTTCAAATCACCATAAAAGAACAACGACTTTCATTTTATTTCGACTTTCTTTATCGATTTTTAAGCGAAAAAGTGTAGGACTAGCCACCAATAAACATGTTTTAATTCATAAATAGGTTACTATTTGCTTTTTTTTTTTTTTTAAGCATTAAGTGGAACATTAAAAACATTAAACAGAACAGCATGGACACAAAACAGAACCCAAAAACATACTAATTTAATTCACTTGCATTTTATTTGATTTAATCTCTCTGAAAGATGGTACAAGGTTTGCTAGGGTGATGCCCAAATTACGAATCAATGTTCTTTTCCCTCTTAAAGCCACAAATGTCACATTCACATCCATAACTTGCCAAAGTCCATGACATGAATACCTCCACTGGCATTTTTTCTTCTCACACCAAAGTCCATCGAGGTGAAAACATCAAAAGAGAGCCGTTCTCTCTTTCATTTTGTTTGCACTGTACTTCAGGTGAAACCTTTACCACTACTTGGCTTTTACAGGAAACACCTTCAGAGTGAATACAATGATCCTAGGAGTGGCCAAGAAGTGGCCTAAGAGCCTAACACCATCCATGTCTTGGGAAATTCATTACAATCTAAGACATGATTAAAAAAAAAAAAAAACAATAAAAAAAAATCTGACTGTTTCCTGTTACTGTATTTTACCTGTAACCAAGCCTAACTTTTCAAATCGACTGCCATGCTGGTTGTTGCAGATATTTCACTAAAGCTGACCTGGGTAAAAGAGAAGGTGTTTTACTTTTTACTTCACTGTTATGCACGAGGACGTTCAGATGATTTTCCACATAATGCAATGAAAATACAACAGAGAGCGTGTAGTGAAAATCTCTTGAACACTTAACTGAACTGAGGATAATTCTTTTATTTTAAACATTAAAAAAAACAATTGTTTTGCTGTTTAAGCGGTACAGTTACAAACAAGCATTCGGATATTTTTGTTGGTATTTTGCATGATAATTATTATGGCCAATACGACATTAAGTCCCACTGAATGCGACTTTGAATTGCATCTATGATTAGAAAAGTGTGTCCTGTGATGGACCGTTTTCCCAGACAGGGTGTATTCCAGCCTCACGCCCATTATTCCCAGGAATGGCTCCAGATCTGTCACCACCCTCCCTGACCAGGATAAAGCACACACTGAAGATGAATTGACACGGACTTTATAATTATAACATGGCAAGACATTATTTTATTTAAAACCCAGAATTATGTTTGCACAAAGAGAAACTCCCAGCCAAACTGTTCATACGTGAAATGGATCATATTCACATCAATGTTAGGCATAATGGTCTAGCAGATCTCCATTAGGATCAATGCCCTAATAATGTAGTCCACTCAGGGTAAAAAGAACCTGGCTTTCATTGGAGGAAAAAAAAACGTACTAAATTTTGTTTTGGAGGCATCAGTTTATGAAAAGAAATACATAAGTTCAAAGTTTGCCACAGAATTTTAACCAAAAACATTTGTTTTTAATCCACTGTATTTGTCTTCAAGCTTTTAAACCTGGAATTAGATGAGTCCATCCCATCTATCACATTCTAACAATATATATATATATTCATTTAAAAGTCTGAATTGGAGAAGCCTAATGGATGTCTGCTGACATCAATGGGCAAATCTTGAAATATCTACAGCCACACCTCTTCTTACATTTGATCAAAAGATGTACTGCTTAATAGAAGGTTTTTTTTTTTTAGCCATCTGACCTAACCTTGGAACTGAATACTTCACCGTCTGTACCATCTCTCTGACCTTGTTTGGCTCACGACCTTTCCCAAGATAGAACTTAACTTCTGGCCTAAGCATTACTCCCAGATCTCTGAGATCTTCTTGCTATAAGTGGTCTGTGTTACGGGAAAGCTCAAAGACTGGGAGAATTTTATGATTTTTGTAATTCTGTGAAATGGTTTGAGACCACACAATGGTGAAATGGAGATTACTTCTTTTGTCCGGATTTACAAGTATTTCCTGGAACAGACGCAAACTCTGTCTCAAAGTAAAGCAACAAGCTTGAGGGTTGTTTTTTTTTTTTTGCCTGGCTCAAGTTACATCCATATAGGCAAATTCTGACTTAGTACCACAGAATAGAGCTTTTTGGGATATTTTTTGCTGAGCCAACTCTGAACTGATATCAGTTTATAGAAATATACTTAATGTCAGCTTCATGAAGTTTGTTTGTTTATTTATTTATTCATTTGTTTGTTTGTTTGTAGCTTTTCAGTCCTCCTTTGTTCAAAATATTCATCTTTTAGAATATTTAAGATACATTAAATAAGTTACATAAATTAGCAACGATGCATCACGTTTCGAGCTTAGCCTACAGCAGGAGTGGAAAAACTACAGAAAAAACTGTAAAAATATGTGTACTGTGCCATATAAGAACAAACATCTACTGATTTTTGTGCAATTAAAAGCTTCTACATTTAAACATGCAACGTTCCTTGTACCCAGCCCCTGCATATCTTGCTAATTTGCTAAGCAATCAGTCAAAAGAAACTTTTTTTCCCCAGCTAACTCAGACAAACCAGAATTTAGCTTGCTAGTTAGCTAATGTTTAATTATTCAGCATTTTGAAAATGAATCCTAAGACATATCGGCGACAAAACCAAAACAAAGCTAGTTAGCTTATTGACTCATCTCATGCACCAAAAATAAATAAATAAATAAAAAATTATATCTAGCTAATTTATTGAAATAAGTTACAAATCTTAATGAGCTTATTTACCAAAATTATGATAACTCAACATACTGCTTTAGTTTGAATGGCAGATTTGACATTTCATATTTTGTGAAGCAAAAAGATGTTTTATTTTGTATGAATTGGAAATTCCTACAAAAGACATCATAACTCTTTGAAAAAAAAAACCCAGGTAAATAGAAGTTTGAAAATTCATAACACTTGTAAACAGTGCCTTTTAGGTCAAAACTATAATGATAGTACAATAATACAAACTAGGCTATAACAGGTGCGCTTAGAAGTTTACATAAGTAAAAGTACAAGTTTCAGGTTTAATAATGCTTGAGTAAAGGACAAATCTTACAAAACTGTACTTCAGGACAGCTATAAGGTACACATGCTGACGAAATGTCCAACCCTGCTTGTTTTGTTTTTCCCATGTTAATGCTATCCAAAGTAATTCCTGAACACATCATCATGGGGGCTTAGAACCTTTTATTCGTCTTTATTCGTCTTCTGCCGCTTAATCCTGGGAGCCAATCCCAGCTGACAAAATTATGGCGAGTTCAATTTAACTCCAGATTAAACAGATTAAATACAATTCAAAAACGGAAAAGTGCCGCCCCTATATTGTTCCCATTTGATTGTCGGTTTATGAATACCTCTTAAATCCCAATGTACGTCACAGTTTTAGGGTGAGAACATAGAATTGAAGCAGGACTGAAAAACTGGCCTTACTGTGTTTACACATCTGAACAGTCCATTTCATCAGGGAAAATAATTTTCCTTCCATTGAAAGCTGGTCTAAGTATACAAGGCATGATTGAGCGGAGGAGTTATCAGGACAAATGTTTGAGCATTTTGACTTTTTTCATGGTGGTGGTGGTGGTGGGGATTGGTGATCATACTCTGGCACACAGTCAACCTTTTTTTCTATCATAATTCTTACACTTCTAGCCTGGACCGAGAATATGAGTGCAATTTTCCATCTAAACAGATGCGAAGAACAAAGACATCCAGAGTTCAAAGTATGAAACATGCTTTCGAACTATTAAAATACACCAGCACAAACAGAACCATGAGACGTGTCAAGGTCCAGCTCATTCGGTTCTGCTTTAATCTTTCCAAGGTGACAATTCTCCGTTCCCCAAAATAACTTTGAAACTCATCTTGGCACTTTATCATATTCCAGGCAGAAGATGGAGACATCCTTTCTCCTGGGTCCAATTCCTAGATTTGAAAGATCTCACACTGTAAATCTCCCCAGTTACGTCTTTCCAGCAGTCTGGAATCTTCAGCTCCTCCTTGCACCAAGTAGCCAAAAATGAGTTCAGTTGTCTGGATGTCCTTATGATTTATTCCACCAACTCCAAACCTTTTGTCCAAACACCTCAAGCCTTAGGACAAAACACTTCTTACTGTATATCTTCCAGGTCATTTACCAGGTCTGGAATGTAAACCATGTAGCAATTCATCCTGATCATGTCCACAGAAGATCTGGCGCACAGCCCATCCAGCAATTTTATTAACATACAATACAAAGGCATGAACCAGCTTTACGCAAAACAAATTGTAAATTTGCCTTTCTATTGAAGAAGCCAGAGGCAAGAAAGTCAAAGGAAAAACTCCTCGAGCCTACATGTGATCCTTTTCACAGTATAAATGTGTGGAGGAGTAAACAGAAACAGTGCTGCATTTGTTTACAGGCTGTAAGGTACGAACAGGATGGGTTTTATGACTTAAGCAGTGGCTTTTAGCTATAAATCTTTAAATTCATTCTACCAGCAACATGGTACATCGAACATTTTTTTTTTCGCGCATTCTGTCTTTGCTTTAGCTTTCTTTTTGTTCATGGAACCTGTCATGGATATCTCACACGTCTACATCAGCAGGTGATGGACACGAAGGATAAGACTTAGCACTGCAAAATCGAACCAGTAACTTGATCATGATATCCAGACACAAATTCAGCAATAGACTTCTCTTTAGCAGTCTGGAGAATATTTGGAACTTGGTTGGATCAATAATGACCCCAGGATTATTCTTGTCAAGTTTGAATTGTCCATCCACCCCTTATCTATAGTGCATATCCGTCAGGGTCATGGGGAAGCTGGGGCCAATCACAGCTGAGTTCATGTGAGAGGCGGGGTTACACCCTGGAACAGGTTGTCAAACTGTCGCAGGATTAACATAGAAACAAACAACCTTTCACGCTCACACCTACGGACAATTTAGAGTAGCCAGTTGACCTAATTTGCATCTCTATGGGAGACTGTGGGAGGAAACTGGAGCACCTGGAGGAAACCCATGTAGGCACAGAGAGAACACGCAAACTCCACAGAGAAAAACCCTCAGTTAGCTGGTAGGTTCAAACCCACAACCTTCTTGCTGTGAGGTGGGACAGTGGTAACTCAGGGGTAAGACGTTGGACTACTGATTGGGAGGTCACGAGTTCAAACCTACTCCAAAGCTGCTACTGCTGGGCCCTTGAGCAAGGCCCTTAACCCTCAAATGCTCAGTTGTATAAAATGACATAAATGTAAGTCGGTCTGCATAAGGGCGTCTGCCAAATGACGGAGATGTAACGTAATATAATGAGGTAACAATGCTAACCACCGTACCACCGTGGCCCCAATTTGTCATCCTATGCGAAAATTATTCAATTATTTTTAATAATAAGGTGCTGGAACATTGTTTCCAATGAGTTTTTACACTCTCACTCGGCAGCCTTTGCAACAGAATAGATTTTTTTTTTTCTCAGTATGAAATGATGTTCTTTCTGCAAAATGTGCCTGAAGAGACTTTAAAGTGGCTAAGGGCTCCTAAAGGGCTTCTCAGTGTAAGCTGCTCTGATAGGAAATCACTCCCTAGGCTTTTAAATAGGACTCTCTGTGAGGATTCTCCCCAAAAAGACGAACCAAAATGATAAAAAACATGTTAGTGTTTGAAGAAAATGTCTGACTGATTTAGATTTATCCATTTTCCCCAAATATAAATCGTGATAAAGATTGATTGCCCAGCAAGAACCCTGATGGAAGTCATGCAGGACCTCCTAGTTCTAGCAGTAATACAGAATTATATAGTAGAATGAACCTGCGTTCTCCAATGTTTTAGCGCAATTTCCAGGACTATTTGATGCAATAAAATTCAGCCTATTATGACAGAGATGTGGCTATATCATTATCCTCATCATTATCTGAACCTGCCCAAGTAAAAGTGACGAATTTCCTGTCTGAAAGGCAAAGAAATTAGCTAAGCCTTTCACCAGGATCTGATTATTCTTCCCTTTGGAGACGTCTTTACCAGGACCGGTGGGTTCCATGTTACTCTGATCCCGCCAAAACCACAAGAGAAAATGAATGCCAGATGTGATCGTCACCCAGACGTGATGGGTTTATTCCAACTTTATGAACACCCACCCATCACTTTACGAACACTCCACTCTGTCCATGTAAACAGATCCCCAGATTCCCAAGGGATCCTGGGTAATCAGGGTCAAAGTCAAAGCGAGGAAACATATTATCCATCTTATTATTTATTAACATATCAAATTAACATATGTTCAAAGTAATAAAATCCAGAAGAAATAACAAAATGCATTCAATATCAACAATAGTTGCTTCTTTAAAGATAATGGGTCATGACTTCACAGAAACAGGAGTCACCACTTCTACCAGAAGACGTTTGTCACCGAGTTGTGGTGCAGTCAGGGCTGGGAATCATGACTCAGTTGCAGGGTTCAGGGGCAGATTGTGGACGTCTCGTCCTCTGAGTCTGGAACATGTGGTGGCCATGCTCAAACTTCAATCAAGTTCGTGTTGGTCGGTTGTAAAGTTTGGCTACATTCGAAGCAGATATTAGGTCTTGCGCGTGATTTAACAATGTTCTGTTCCGCCTCTAAACAATGAATCAATCTCAGAAGTTCTGTTTCAGAAAGTTTTAAACAGAGTATGAAGAGCCATGAACGTTTCATTGTTGCATATTTAAAAAGAAATACTTTGTGTGGAACGCACACAATAGTAATTGTAATGATTTTTCAGCAAGAATCCACGACTTTTTACTTTTCTTATTTTTTACTCACAGAAAAAGAAGAGAAAAGAATTGACAGGAAATATAATAAACTTGTCTGACAATCATTAAAATTTCTACTTTTGTCACGAAGAGCAAATGATAGCAATGTTATACCACTCACAGTTCATGGACATTACCTCAGTAAACACGATAACGAACGAATAAAGATTTTCATGCTCGTTGTGAAATAACTCATATGATTACCTGGGATTGATGCAGATGTTTAATTTTTAAGTAATTGTTTGAACTGTGAGTGGTCTTGCATTACATTTGTTTCAAGTTCTAGAAATTTTAATGATTTTTTTTTTTTTGGACCTCCAGCACAAATAATGAGATGATTTTTTTTTAAGATCTAGCGTTTGTTATTGTGAAAAACCTTGAGTAAAACTCAGAAAATAATAATATCCCGCTCAGAAGATCTAATTTACATATCACATGACGTGTTTCTCACATCGTTCACATGTGTTGCAAGCATTTTTGTTTCTCAGGATATGATGTGCACTCGTATATTCACATGCCAAATGTGTATGATCCCATATGAAAGGAATGATGAGTAATAAAGTGTGATGAGTAAACATATAAATCCCTAAATATTCCGATATTTGATGAAGGAAACAATAAGAAACGATAAAAATTTCAAATGTCAGGAGGACGAAAGAGAGTTGTTTTGGACTATTTATAAACGAGTCCCTGTAATTATTGACCATGACAAATCTTCAAGAAGCTCAACATAACAGACATCAGTGTATAATCTTGAAGGTTCCTAAGCAACAAACAAACAAACAAACAAACAAATAGCAACAACAACAATAATAACAATAATAATAATTTTGCTTTTATTTATTTGTTTGTTGGTTTCTTTCTTTCTTTCTTTCTTTCTTTGTTTGTTTGTTTGTTTGTTTGTTTTAGACTTGCCATGTCCTGGAATAATACCTTACCTCTGCAAGTTATTTGTCCTGCTTTAAAGCTTTTTACAGACATTTTAAAATTCTTGATTTATTTTAATGTCAAAAACTAAACATATATACTGTATCAGATTTATAAAATTTCTTAAATTAGCAAAATAAAATAAGTTTTAAATCATACAAGTAACTTCAAAAGACACTTTGCCTCTGTATTTCATGTCATTTCACGTTAAAAAACTTGATATATAAGCATAGAAGTGCTTCCAGGGTGAAAGTTCAGATGCCTGAGCAGCCATTTCAACTAGCTACAGAAAAGTTCCCACCTAATATTAATTTCCATGTAAATTTTAAAATTACATGTAAAAAAAAAATCATTTCTTCGAATAATATACTGATGCTAGTGTGATTAATGAAGCATGCTTTGACGTGCTGTTGGCGCCATCTTGGAAAATAAAGTAAATCTGTCTGTACTTAAGATACCAGTGACAACATCCCCAGTGACTTAAAGCAATCACACCATATTACTTCAAATTTAAGAGTCTTGGTCAGTACAGTCACAATTTCTCATTAAATACCAAGGAAAATTCAAAATGTGAACATCTTGCTGGTCAGAAATTGAACACAATTTGAGAAAGACCAAAAAACTAGTCATTGTGTCCCAAAACAATAAAAGGTACATTTACTCATCCTACATCTGCTCAACGTCACATTCAGGCTACAGGAAGTGTAATAGACCCTGAAGTGAGACACGTTGCATCGACACGTCACTCTGACACGTGACTGTGATGTCACCGTCGTCTGCTGACTGCAGAAACATAGCTGGTGACAGCGGGGATTTTTATACGCAGAGCAAGAATGTGTTTTCTGAAACATTGTGTTGTGCTCTTTGGTGTCGTCATCAGAAAAGCGTTCATAAAAATACATTTGTTTGCTGGCAATTTGTTTGATAGCTTTCCAAGCCAACAGAAGACGGTTGTGGTTACAGGTGATTAGGAGGGATAAGTGACGTGAGGAACTCCGTCTCTTCAGCGTCCACGTCACCTCAGCTAAGAAGCCAACATGCCTGATTTATATTCTGGTTTAACAAAACCCGTGTAGCTCCCCTAAAATCTCCATCAAAAAACTAGCTAGATAATGCTGTATAGATCGGTCACATTCTTACTGATGGAGCGTTGGATAGTTAGAGCGTGTTTAAACATGGACATGCGAATAAATGAGCTTTTCATCTGGCTGGAATCACCCCAGCTTTCGGTGCCATGACAACGTTCTTAATGATGCATTCGTTAAAGATTAATTCTTGAGCAAGCCCGAAAAACAAAGAGGCAGTCATCGAAAGACTTGTAAAAACAAAAGCCAAAAAACATTTGGATGAGATGTGTTCATATGTCTGTTCATGACTGGTGAGACTACAGCTTCGCATCATTTAAGCACTAACACGACGACGAGACACAAAGATCTTTTGGAGTTACACCATGGAAAAGTCTTCGTTTAGCCAAGTAGCACTCACTGTATTTTATTGCTAATCTCGAACAATAAGTGGATAATATTTTAGCTGACCTGATTCTTCAGGCAGATTGTAACCAAGTAGCATCAGGTTCCTCGGGATAATCAAATCTTTTCTTTTCTTTTACAAAAACTAAAGTGATTTAAAAAGGAAACGCATACTAACAAACATTTCTACCTTCTGAATTTACATTTAAATGTTTTTCCCTTTTCCCACCTCTCTCTCTATCTATCTGTGTGTGTGTGTGTGTGTGTGTGTGTGTGTGTGTGTGTGTGTGTGTGTGTGTGTGTGTGTGT
>JAQMCW010000016.1:711417-723199 GCA_030068335.1 Chrysichthys cranchii | reverse complement strand
GCTTCTGTCTAAGTGTGTGTGTGTGTGTGTGTGTGTGTGTGTGTGTGTGTGTGTGTGTCTCTC
Source organism: Chrysichthys cranchii (assembly GCA_030068335.1). Lineage (NCBI taxonomy): Eukaryota > Metazoa > Chordata > Actinopteri > Siluriformes > Claroteidae > Chrysichthys > Chrysichthys cranchii. The sequence continues at coordinate 723,136 of JAQMCW010000016.1, read as the reverse complement.
TGTGTGTGTGATTGTTGCACTATGTTCATCATCATTTCTGGTATAATTTGATGTTTATACAGCTATAAATGTAGCGTTGGTAAACTGCTGTCTGTCCTGATGGCCACATTTTAAGTTCAAATAAAAGTCTCAAGATATTAGCTGGTTCGGTACATTCTGGGTATTTGTGAATGTCTATTTCCATTTTTTTTTAGATTATTTTATTTTATTATTAATGAATAAAAAGGAACTTTAAAATGTTGTATTCCATGTTTATGATGCGGCGTTATAAATCACGTGTGTGTGCTGTCCAGTTACGCCTTTCACACTCGTACAGTTTGTCCTATTTTAGTCTTTTTGTCCTTTTTGTACAGGTTTTTATGTTAATGTAACTTCATCCTGTTTGTAATCTTTTTACACATTTAGCCATAAAAAAACAATCAAATATTTAGTCATCAAAAAATTTTGGAAAAATTCTTAATAGTACCTGCTTGCTATAAACGTAGCCCTTATTTCTTTATTTAAACGCATTTTATTTCCTTTTCAGGCTCGAACCTGTGCACAAATCATAACGGCGATTGCTCTCAGCTGTGTCTGCCCACCTCTCCCACCACACGGGCCTGTATGTGTACCGCTGGATACAGCCTGAAGAACGGACAACAGTCCTGCGAGGGTAACACACACACACACACACACACACACACGCCAATAATCACACTTGCATGACATACTTGAATGTTGGTGATGAACTCAATGTTTGTATTCTGTTGAATGAGAAGTCACGTGTGTGTGTGTGTGTGTGTGTGTGTGTGTGTGTGTGTGTGTGTGTGTTAATTAATTACTCAGGTGTGGGCTCGTTCCTGCTTTACTCGGTTCATGAAGGAATCAGAGGAATCCCTCTCGACCCGGCGGATAAATCCGATGCTCTGGTGCCGGTGTCAGGTTCCTCACTGACCGTCGGCATTGATTTCCACGCTGGTGAGTTTATAAACACAGTCTAATAATTAACTGTGTGTGTGTGTGTATGTGTATATGTGTGTGTGTGTGTGTGTGTGTGTGTGTTACAGTGAAATAAGCAAGGATGGGGTGGGGTGATGACGCACTGGTCCTGTTGTCACTCAGAAGTTGATTATTTTCCTCTTACAGCACGTCCCTGAGTGTTTTATTCCTCTTACAGCACGGCTAATCGCCAACTATCGCAATCCATTACTCATTAAAGAACGACACGGGATACTTTTTATCCGTTTATAGTTACGCATAATGCTGGTGATACAAGTCAGCTCCTGTTCTCACTTACGTTATAGCACCTATAAACAGTCGTTCCCTGACCAACCTTTATTCGCACTCTCTCTCTCTCTCTCTCTCTCTCTCTCTCTATCAAAGTTAACGAGACAAAAAATCCCTGTAGCCCGTTCCGTCGTATTCCTGAGAACCCGCGACGCGGTGGAACCTCCTCTATCGTGAAGATAGAAGTGGGAAAACTTGGCTACGGAGCGCTGACCCTGGAGACTCCTTCCATACATGATAATAGATTACACGTGCTTTGATTATCAGTGGAGCGTGCGCTGGACACGCCCCTGTGGACGAGCCGTTACTATGGAAACGATAACGGATCGGAGCAAGTGCGTTAAGAGAATCCTGCACTGCTGTCAGAGCTGCTGTTAGAGAACATTAATCAACACCTTCTGACCAATCAGAATCCAGAACTCAGCAGCGCTCTGTGTGTGTGTGTGCGTGTGTGCGTGTGTGTGTGTGCGTGTGTAGATAATGACACCATTTACTGGGTGGACATGGGCCTGAGCACCATCAGCCGAGCGAAAAGAGATCAGACGTGGAGAGAGGACATCGTCACTAACGGCATCGGCAGAGTGGAGGGCATCGCTGTGGACTGGATTGCAGGTTACACACACACACACACACACACACACACACACACATCTTTACAAAACATCTACAATCCTCTGTGTTTATTAGCTACATGACAGGACTGAGTAGGGGAAGTAGACACATACAGTGGAACCTCTGATCACGAACTCGATCCGTCCCGAGACTCTGTTTATGACCCGATTTGTTCGCGACCCGAATCAGTGTTTCCCACTGAAATGTTTTTAAAGTGTATCATGGGTTTATGTGTGGCAATAAAACATAGAATCAAATTAAAATCGCCTTAATGATAGAAAAATACACACACACACACACACACACAGCTGTGGAATGTTTTTGCATGATGTTCTGCTCGGGGTTCTGTAGGGAACATCTACTGGACCGATCAGGGCTTCGATGTGATCGAGGTGGCTCGGCTGAACGGATCGTATCGCTACGTCGTCGTCTCTCAGGGACTCGATAAACCTCGAGCCATCGCACTTCATCCTGAGAGAGGGTGAGACATGCTGTCTGTCTGTCTGTCTGTCTCTCTCTGTCCATCTGTCTGTCTGTCTCTCTCTGTCCATCTGTCTGTCTGTCTGTCTGTCTGTCTGTCTCTCTCTGTCCATCTGTCTGTCTGTCTGTCTGTTTGTCTGTTTTATTCAGTGACTGTATATATGAGTGGACGTCATAACAGGGTTGTGTGTGTGTGTGTGTGTGTGTGTGTGTGTGTGTGTGTGTTTAGGTATCTGTTTTGGACAGAGTGGGGTCAGTATCCTCGGATAGAGAGATCCCGTCTGGACGGCAGTGAGAGAGCGGTCCTGGTGAATGTGAGCATTAGCTGGCCCAACGGCATCTCTATCGACTATGAGGTATACACACACACACACACACACACACACACACACACACACACACACGACTCTTGCGTTCAGGGCTGACCAGAGGAATCACAGGATTTTTCTCTCATTTTTGTCGGTGAAAGTGTTTCTGATGAGGCTCCTGAAGACAACAGTTTTAATAAAGCATTAACAATTGAAATCTTTCTGAATGCGAGTCCTGAATAAATCTCCGAGGATCGCCGGCAGTCGATTTAAAGTGGAATCAGGATGAATTTGTGCGTATTTTAACGCGCACCGTTGTCCGAGTTGTAATTGTTGGAAATGTTTCGGACTGGAACACGTCTGCGTGGTAACTGATCCAGAAAGAAGATAAACTGGGATGGGACATGAGCCTGTTTTTACACCTGTTTATTCACTCTTTATTTCTGATCTCTCGTTGGTTCTTGTTGATGAATGGATTCTGTGACACGTTGATGTCTCTGGTCAGAAGGTTCGCCCTCCGCTTGCCTTCTTTTAGCCAGACGTTTGTGAAAAATGCGACTAACCTGTTTGGTGACCTTTCGTGTGTTTTGAAGTGATACCTGGTCGCATCGTTGTGTGTTGACGAGTGGAAATGGCATGTTTCTCTACAGGAGGGCCTGCTGTACTGGTGCGATGCTCGCACTGACAAAATCGAGCGCATTGATCTGGAGACAGGAGAGAAACGCGAGCTCGTGTTGGCCAGCAATAACATGGACATGTTCTCCGTGTCTGTGTTCGAGAACTACATCTACTGGAGCGACCGGTGAGAGACACAGAGAGGGAGAGAGACACAGAGAGAGAGCAAGACACAGAGAGAGACACAGGGAGAGAGAGAGACACACACACACAGAGAGAGTGAGAGACACAGAGAGAGACAGAGAGAGTGAGAGACACAGAGAGAGTGAGAGACACAGAGAGAGAGAGCGAGACACAGAGAGAGAGAGAGTGACACAGAGAGAGCGTGAGCGAGACACAGAGAGGGAGCGAGAGTGAGACAGAGCGAGAGTGAGACAGGGAGCGAGAGTGAGCAAGACACAGACAGAGCGAGACAGAGAGCGCTAGTGAGAGAGAATCAGGCAGAGCGGGACACAGACAGGGAGCACGAGTGAGACAGGGGGAGCGCGAGTGAGACAGGGGGAGCGCGAGTGAGACGGAGAGTGTGAGCGAGCGGGATACAGACATGGAGCACGAGTGAGACAGGGGGAGCACGAGTGAGACAGGGGGAGCGTGAGTGAGACAGGGAGCACGAGTGAGACAGGGGGAGCGTGAGTGAGACAGGGAGCACGAGTGAGATGAAGAGCGTGAGTGAGTGGGATACAGACAGAGCGAGACACAGACAGGGAGCACGAGTGAGACAGGGGGAGCGTGAGTGAGACAGGGAGCACGAGTGAGATGAAGAGCGTGAGTGAGCGGGACACAGACAGAGCGAGGCAGAGAGCGAGAGTGAGACAGGGAGTGAGAGCGAGAGCGAAATGGAGAGGGAGACACAGGCAGAGCGAGACACAGACAGGGAGTGCGAGTGAGACATGGAGCATGAGTGAGTGAGACACAGGCAGAGCGAGACATAGACAGAGTGAGACAGAGAGCGAGACTGAAAGACAGAGAGCAAGCAAGACACAAGACAGAGTGCGACCGAGCGAGACACAGGCAGAGTGAAACAGAGAGAGTGAGACAGACACAGGCAGAGCGAGACACAGAGTGAGACAGAAAGACAAGGATAGATGGAGAGAGAGACAGATCTCTTTACAGAGAAGATACTCTTTACAGCTGTGTACTGAAACTTAAACCTTCTAAACTTCATTCTAAACACACACTCACTCTCTCTCACACACACACACACACACACACACACACACACACACACACACACACTCACTCACGCACACACACACACAGACTCACACACACACACACACACACACACACACACACACACACACACACACACACACGTGAAAAATCAGGGATAGAAAATACCAACTGAAGAAAGAAATAGAGATTTATTTTGCTGCAAAATGCTATATGACGTAAAAAAAACAAGTGTGTGTGTGTGTGTGTGTGTGTGTGTGTGTGTGTGTTAGTACCCATTCTAACGGCTCTATAAAGAGAGGCAGTAAACACAACGCCACGGACTCGGTCACTCTGCGGACGGGACTCGGAGTTCAGCTCAAAGACATCAAAGTGTTCAACCGAGCGAGACAGCAAGGTGAGCCTTCACTCTGCTCCTGCTTTTCATCAGCAGATAACGAACCGCCGACGGCGGGAGACACACGCAGACATGCTGTGGGCCTGACGAGCAGGAATTAACATAGTACTTAATTAACAATAAAGAAATTTTAAGAGAAAATAGGAATCTTCCATAACCTTAATTATGTCATTAATTACCTATTAATCAATAGCCAACGAACATACTCAATACTGAATACTAAATTATGTGATTAATAATTTTAATTAGGTCATCCTGACTCTCGGAACTCCAAATTTATTCGTTTGTTAATTTATTCGTGTGTTAATTTATTCGTGTGTTTATCCGTTTTGATTTTTATTAAGAATGGGGGGGATCACAAACTCTTTCTGTGTTGATTTAATCTTAAACACCACCAACGCATAGCATTACTAACTAATACTAATACTACTACTAATAATAATAATAACAACAATAATACTGCTGCTACTACTACTAATAATATTAATACTACTACTACTAATAATAATAATAATAACAATACTAATAATACTGCTACTACTACTAATACTGCTGCTACTAATAATAATAATACTACTACTACTACTACTATTAATAATAATAATACTGCTGCTACTAATAATAATATTAATGCTACTACTACTAATAATAATACTGCTACTACTAATACTACTACTACTACTACTAATAATAATAATAATATTAATACTACTACTAATAATAATACTGCTACTACTACTAATACTAATACTACTACTATTAATAATAATAATACTGCTACTAATAATAATATTAATACTACTACTAATAATAATACTGCTACTACTAATAATAATACTAATACTACTACTACTAATAATAATAATACTGCTACTACTACTAATAATATTAATACTACTACTAATAATAATAATACTAATACTACTACTACTAATAATAATAATAATAATACTGCTACTACTACTACTAATAATAATAATAACTGTTAAGGTTCATTTATTATTGTTAGCTTTTGTCTCATATATTTATCTAAAGTATTTATGTGTATGTTTGAAGATTATAAGGTTTTTCTCTGATGAGTCGAATTGTTTTCAGTCCCGTTCTTCCCGTATCCTTGTCCACGTTACCATTTTCACAGCTTCCCCCCTCGCGACCCTGAACAGGATTAAGCGGCATGGAAAATGAATGAATGAATATGTGATCTTAAAACACATACTCTTAAACAAACCCAAAAGGTTCCATGTGGAACTGTTTAGAAATCCAGGGGAACCTTTTCTCTCTGTTCTGTGACACTGCGCATCTCTCTGCTTCCAACAGGGACGAACGTGTGTAAGGAGAAAAACGGCGGCTGTGAGCAGCTGTGTCTTTACCGCGGGAACGGCCAGCGTACGTGCGCCTGCGCTCACGGCGCTCTGGATGAAGATTCCCAGAGCTGCAGGGATTACTCCGGATACCTGCTGTACTCGGAGCGCACCATCCTGAAGAGCGTGCACTTATCAGACGAGAAGAACCTCAATGCCCCCGTCAAGCCCTTCGAGGACGCCGAACACATGAAGAACGTGATAGCGCTGGCCTTCGATTACCGCGGCGGCGGAGGCAAAGGCGCTAACCGGATCTTCTACAGCGACATTCACTTCGGAAACATCCAGCAGATCAACGACAACGGCTCGGAGCGGAAAACCGTGGTGGAGAGTGAGTCGCTGGGCAGATTTATCTATTCACGTTATCGTTTTTCTTTCTACACCTGGAGGTGCGCGTCGGCGGGGCATCCCTGACCGTCCCCAGGAAGCCAAATTACAAAGAGTAAATAAATAAATAAATGCAATTCAAGAAGTAATTTCAATTAAATTAATTGCAAATTAGCAGTAATGGCAACGTTAGTTAGTTAGTTATCACATAGAGGTTTCTAATGTTTTCTTTCTTTTGAATTGTTTTTTTTTGTCTCTTTTGGACATTAGGATATACTATAGAGCTGTTTTAGAAACTTCTGATGATTAATATAATTATTATTGGTTATTAATTAATAATAACGAGCTTATGCAGCTGTCAGGCAGCAAGCAGGAACAGAGACATGGATAGGTTTCGTTAATTAAAGGAGGTGTTTTTTTTCCCTCTTAAAAGCACTTCAGCTTCGAAAACCAGATTTGTCCAGCGACGAATTTAAGATAAACCCGTCCTCTGTTCTGATGAATTCATACGTTTTCTTTGTTATTACAATTTCACCTATTCTGATATTTTCACACATGGCGACATCTCAGAATCACCCTCCCAACATGAGAGGGAAACAGGAACAAGAAAACAACAAGAAAGAAAAACCCAGTCTGTCGTTTTTGGGTTTTTTTTTTATCATTGTTCTCCTCTGTTTGTCTCCTTTCCCGTGCGCGATTGGGTTATTTTTGCTTCCTTCTAAAGTTTATTAGCCGTCCCAACCCTAGTATTAATAATTAACACAGGTAGTACGCAAGTTATGATGGAGATGCGTTCCGCTATACCCCTCGTAAGTGGAAAATATCGTATGTCGAATGTCGTAGGCCACTGCTTAGCCTAGCTTAAGTTGCTTAGGTATCTTAGCCTAGCTTAGCCTAGCCTACCCAGGACTCTTTTCCTGTCGGAGACATGCTAGGGCATTTAGAAGACATGCTTTTGAATTAAAATTTGCTCTTGAAGCACACAAAAAACAAACAGTAATGTACACCGATACACAAGGGAACTCCGTGAGTTGTGGGAGAGAGTGAGGCATCGCGCAAGGTGAGTGACGCGTACATCCAGGCGTCGTCCACGTACTTTGGGCGCTGTCCGGATGTATCGGACGTCATACACTGTTACGCTGGCCTGCTTGCGATGCCGTCCCGCGAATCTTAAATATTTTTCTAAATATCGTACAATTTTTTAGCGGATCGCAAGTTGTCTTCCTAACTTTGAGAAATCGGAAGCCGGCCATCGGAACTCGCGGAGCACCTGTGTTACTCGCTAACCCTAGATTTATGTTGATAGGCTTTATTAGGTGTACTATTTCATATTCGGTTCAAATATCTACAATATTGGTTTAATTTTTTTCTCCTCTGAGTCCTCGCGGTGTCCCACTCCTCCTGTGCGTCTGTTCGACTTTTGTCTGTCCCTTTTTTTTTATTTTTCGTGACCAAAAATCCAACCGACTAAGCAAAGAAACAAAAAACGACCAAAAAAAAAAACCCCTCAAATCAACCAAATGACAAAATCTGGGTCGTTTATTGTTATTTATTTATTTATTTATTTTTTGTCTGATGATGATGATGATAATAAGTGAAACGTTTGCAGTTGTTTGTTTTACGCAGCGCTTTCGTGAACAATACTAAACGTTGCGGTGTTTTATTTGTAAGTGCAGTTTTCCTTCAGAATTATTTCGATAAAAGAAGCTTTTAGCGTTTTTAATACCGTTATAAACCATGTGCGCTTTGCTTCTCTTCGCCAGTCGCCAGTAATGTGCGGGTTAAGGAGTGTGTGAGGTACGAAACCACAAAAGAATTACATTTAATACGTGACTCCACGTACAGAGCGCTGAAGGTCTTTTTTATATTCAGCAGAATGTTTCAGTTTTCTTTTCGATCTTCTGGAAATCCAATGCTAACCATCTGCAGGGATCTCTCAGGACGTTGCTCTAGCGGCCACATTTCCCCACGAGTTCCTTAAGTTCCTTCCTGAACTTTTGCGACATGAAGACGTAGAGGATGGGGTTAGCGACGGTCGACGACGTGGCCATGACGCGAGCGAAAGTAGCGAAAGGTCCGAACCTCGGATGAGGCCCGGTCACCGTGGATCGATATGCCAGCTGGACCAGCATCAACCCGTAGGACGGCAACCAGCACAAGACAAAAGCCAGAACCAGCAGAACAGACGTCTGGGTCACTTGCGTCTGGTAGCGTTCTAACTGATCCATCTGGTCCGTTTCTCGGTTCTGTCTGGTTTTGCGCAGGAAGTGGTATATCCCGCTGTAAGCGACGGTGATGACCACAAGCGGGAGGAAGAAGGCGAGCAAGAAGTGGCAAACGCCGTACGCGATCTGGTCCGTGTCCGACAGGAAGTTGAAGCATATCAAATCCTCCCTGGTTGAACGCAGATCGTTCCCTGAGATCAGCGTCCTCCAGGTGAGCTGAGGAACCGCCAAAACCAGGGCCGGTACCCACAGAACCACAGCGGCGATTTTCACACCGCAGCTTCGGCGCCAGCGGTACGCTTTGGTCGGATGAACCACAATTATGTAGCGACTGGAGGCTAGAGCAGCTAGCGTGAACGCACTTGCGGAGGTGCACACGGCTCCCAGGAAGCTCACCGCTTTGCACATGAAGCTTCCAAAGGGCCAGTGGTGGGTCGCTATGGCGACCGTGTGATAGGGCACGCAGGACAGGAGGAAAATATCCGCCACGCTTAAACTCAAGAGCAGGATGTCGGTCACATTCGCGTTAGCGGGGTGGATCCCAGGCATGCTCGCTCCACAACCCGCTTTCATCTTCCGCAAGATGATGACGATGACCAGGACATGTCCGAGCATTCCAGTGACCAGGATGAAGGAGTCGAATATGGGCACGAGGACGCGTTCGACGTCGGTGGGTCCTGAAATGTTCTCCCGATCACCTGCCCCTGAGACGTTATCCATGTGGACGAGCTCCAGTCTGGAAAATTAGCACCAACTGGAGAGTCCTAATTTCCAAGCGGTATCCATGAGTACGGAATCCCTGGGCGACCTGGGAGCAGTTTTCCTTGTTAAACACAATCCGTGTTAATCATTCCCAACATTCCTAGCACTCCTACAGTACGAGGTGGTTTGTCCAGAAGACAAAAGGCGTTCAAGTCCTAACCCTGTTACACGACTTGTGGTTAATCCGTCAGACGCCAGGATTCCGCGGAGAAAACACCCGGCTTCCCTCTCCCCTCGCTCCCTCTTTGTGGAATGAGGAAATCGGATCGATTTTTACAGCAGGTGTAAAGTTGATAAAAAACCTCGCTGGAATGATTACCACACAGTCTGGAGTCCAAAGGACGTTCCCAGGCCACGGGTTCAGAGGACACGGGACTCGTTCACGCCGATAACCTTTCGAAAGCTCTGTCTGATTTCGACTCCCAGCTCTTGTAGCTTCTCGTTTCTTGTCCTCAGGATGGCAGGATCAAAGTAGAATCCCAGGGTCTTCTCTGGAGGCTGCGTGGTTTCCCTTTTCCCGAATTTTCTCTGGTCTCCGTGTCTAACCTGGTCTTTGACAGACATTAAACAGGGCTTTGTGCTGCTGAAAGGCAGCGATGACCAGGTTCGTCATCTCGCGTCCATTCCCGAAGCTTCATCCGGTTGCCAATCCAGTCCGTGGACGTTAAAAAACGTAGAAAGACGTTTGCTAGCCCCACGCGGAGCTTGCGAGACGAGCGTGTCCTTTGTACTCTGCGCCGTGACGGCGCCCCGTAAACGGGGATATCTGCTTGGCTAAGCGCGGTTGGATCCTTTCCAGTTGTTGGAGTTTAATTTCAATCCATAAAAGCATCTTCAAAGGTTCGCCTGTCACGTCCCACGCGACGGGATTCAGGGCTTGTGTGCGTTGGCTTCATATAAACGCGGACAGCTCGTACTTTGGACCTCGCAAAGACGCGGGGCTTTTGTTCTTCACCAAATTAAACACCAAAGATGTCCGACGGTGCATTTCATCCACGCAACGTTGTTAGGGTCAGAGACTGGTGAGGAGGTGCGTGAAGTGAACGAACGGCAGTTTAAAATGAACTAGCGACACGCGCACACACAAACGCGCAGAACAGGAGTCTTATTTGTCGTGAGGTGCGATTTAATCCTGATTACTCAGTTTCCTGTCTAGGAGGAAATAACGTTGGGTAAAAAATTAGCGTGGTGTTTTTGAGGTGCACTGAAAGCTTACAAGCGTCGAAGGTGGATTAGATCCATCAACAGTCATCGAAGGTTAAGAGAAGTAAAGGAGCGATGGGGTTCACGGTCGTTAGCTGCTTGCGCTCTTTCGTAACTTTTGCGTAACGTACAGGAGGATATGTGTGCAGACTGGATGAGCCTTGCGTCCTTTTCCTCTTTGTTTATCAGGGTGCGTTTGAGTAACGGCCATTTTGTGTGCTGAGGTTTTGATGTTTCCGTGCTGGTTTCTGGCGTTTAGCTCAGTTTCTCTCAGTCTGAAGTCCGAAGCTGTTGGATGTTTGACATGTCACTCGAACATCTCGCTGCGGGAGTGGGCGGGCCCTGGAGTGGTTTTAGCGATTAAACATCTACCAGGGGGTTTAGTGTGAAGGTGTCAGCGCTCACAAGGGTGAACAGGAAGTCAGGGGGAATGCTGGTTCACACCAAACAGGGTTTTCCTTCAGATGGAGGTAGATGTCTTCCATCGCGTTCCATAACGTACTGTGTATAAAAACACGAATGTTGGTTGACTAATCTTCTACCTGAACGCTTTCCCGACACATCTTTTCATTTTATTCACTTAAAAGCAGTTGGAGGTGACGGAAATGTGTTCGGAATTTATTTTTACCTATTTATTATTTGTTATTTCTAATGAAAGGCTGCAGTAAACATGCTCACATTGCTGTCTCACTCTGTCTGTCTCTCTGACTCGCTCTCTGTCTGTCTCTCTGACTCTCTCTTTGTCTTTCTGTCTGTATCTCTCCCTCTGTGTGTCTCTCTCTGTTTGTCTTTCTGTCTGTCTCTCTCTCTGTGTCTCACTCTCTCTGTCTGTCTGTCTGTCTGTCTCTCCCTCTGTCTCTCTCTCTCTCTGTTTGTCTTTCTGTCTGTCTCTCTCTCTCTCTCTCTCTCTCTCTGTCTCTTGCTGTCTCC
>JAQMCW010000016.1:663262-677618 GCA_030068335.1 Chrysichthys cranchii | reverse complement strand
AGGTTTATTTACTTTTTTTTTTTTTTTTTTTTTTTTTTGGCGGGGGTTTCCTCCTTGTATTGAGTTTTTGTGGCCCGACATGCAATTTGACCTTTACTGAAACAGGGGAAAGCAAACAGTAGTGTTCATAGAAAAACATTAGTGCTCCTGTTTAAGTGATTAATCCACTTGCTGTTATAAACCTGACTGCTCTTTAAAGGAAAAATCCAGCTGAATCATTAAATCGTCACTGGTGAAGAATGATTCGTGCGTCAGTGTACGGGGTTGTATTCGTTCAGCAGCTCGTTCGGGTGTGTTACGACATCCTGTGAAGTTTCTAAGAAATAAATCACCCTCGAGTGCATATACAAATCCTGTAGTTTAGTACAAACTGATCAAAGTGTAGTAATAAATAGATCATAATGATTGCTGTTCTCTAACACACGCACGTGCGAAGGAATACTGGTCATCCATACTTCGAACTGAATCAGTTTGAACAGGATGATGTGCTGAACTCACGGAGTCAACTGATTCACTGAACAAGTATGGATTGAATCTCTCTCATGACCGAAAAGATTCACTGATTCAAACACCGACTCACTGAACACCTGGGAAAAAATCCCAGTCATGACGTGAACTGACTCACTGATTCAAACATCAATCAAAAAGAAGTGAAATTCTCTCATCACGGAATGATTCACTGATTCAAATCCCGATCCATTAAAACCCAAGAGGAATGAATCTCTGTCGTGACTCTCTGAATATCAGGAAAAAAGAATCGCGCTTATGAACAAACGACCGCTTTAATAGCGTCTGATTTGTGTAATTACGTGTTAAGGAGCTAAATCCCATTTTGGGTTCAGAACAAGTCCGATCTCATTCGTGTACACATCGCGGCACGGGCGTACGTGAGACATCTCAGGTTCCACCGTGCGTCATGTGATTGGCGTGATGTCTCAACAGCGACGTGTTTAAACCGTGACCTTCTGCTTAAACAGATTGGATCCTGATCGTCTCTGCTTCTCCTGGAAACCCGCCTCTAACTGTCTCGTTTATCTTCATGTGGGTCAGGGTGAACGTGCGGCGGGGCTGAGGGTTTTATCTGGTTTCTTATTCGTCCGCATCAGGACCAGAAAATTGAGACGAGCCGCAGCGTTTACGTGGAAATTTTCCCGACGCTTTCAATCGCTATCTTTGAGGTGATGAATTTTTCATAAATTGAAAGACGACTCCTGCACCGAGGATCCCATCGCACTCGTGATCGCCATTTAAAATCTTTGTGTTATTATTTATTGAACTAATTAATGTATAACTAAAAGCACCCTTGTGCAGATATTTAGCCATCAGCACGGAGAGCTCAAGAGTGGTTTAATCCTGGAGATATCCAGCACGCAGGTTCTGTCTGGCTCTTGATATGAGCGAAGGACACGCCCAGATCTCCACAGACCTTGGACATAACGATGAGATTACGTTCCCCAGAGCTTAAATTTAATTCTCAGGCTGCTTTGGGAGTCACGTTTAGGAGTTGTACGAGACAAACAAGACCAGACATGCCAGTTTAACCCTGCTGAGGTTTTTTTTTTTTTTTTTTTAATAAAAAGTGTTTAACGTGAAGCAAATGTGGTTTAATGTCAGCACTCGGTCACGCAACGTCCTGTTTTACAAGAACTGTCCTTCATGTTGAAATTGACCCACACACACAGATGCACACCAAACAGAGGAACTGAGCATACACACTAAAACTCAGCGTTTAACATGCCAGAGTTTAATATATAGAAATTTTAATAATAATAATAATAATAATACCCTGATGCCTTGGCAAATTCACCATCATACATTTTGCAAAGTTTAGACAAAGTATTAAGACATATTCGCGATCACGTCGACCATGAAGTCCATCGTCCCTGCTAATTCTGTCCGTGTTGACCTTTTCCCCAAAGCTCTTTCCATATATGGTCACAGCTTCCTGTTCACCTTCATTCCCTGGGCTTTGTGCGGCTTTAGCATCTGTTCCCTTCTTTCTCAACTTCTGTTCTTCTGCCATCTCACTTTTCTCCAAATGATCAGTTCCTCTAGTTCCCTGCATCCTGTCTGAAGCTTCCCGACACCTTCGAGATCGTGCCGTCGTTTGCGTCTCTCGTCCGTGTTTTTTCGGACCCGTGTGCACCGTAAGAAGTTACTAAAAAAAAAAAAAAATGGACGCCTCCGTCGCACTAGCAGGATGTAAATATTTTAAATCTAGACAGGGGAAATCCAGTACTCAATAGAGTGAGTTCCAGAGAGCAGGAAGTTGTAGACTGATATTTCAGAAATGAGGAAATGAGGAGCAAGTGCCAATAAAGCAGGAAGTCCTGACCATATGTCAGACGTGAAGGATGGAGTGCGCTCTGCAGTGTGTGATTGTGTGGTCGGGTTTCAATTTGGGTTCGTGCAGACATGTTAAATTACACACCGTTTATCTCATTAAAGAGGCCCCGCCCTGTTTTCCTGGCCCTCCAGTCGTTGCTTGGCAACCATTCAGCACTTCAGTAGCTGAGCTGACGTTGGGCATGACCATGTTTGCAGATCGTAAGAGGCACTTGGGAGTGATCTGACATGCTAGAACATCCGTTCTCTCGTTCTCCAAAGCCTTCAGGCTGATCTTTATCATAATGTGGTGACGAGTTCCTGCCGCACTCGGGCGATTCTCATCTGTTCATCGTGTAAACAGGAGCTCCTCGCTGAGTAAAAGCAGGAAATCACACCGCTAACTGGGTCGTTCCTCTCGTCTGGTGATCCATTCACCCCGCTGAAGGGCAGAGCACACACTCTGCGTTCTTTCTCCTCTGAAACCTGATCGGTCCTGTGCAGTACGTGAGCTTTGTCATGCGTGCATGCTCCTGTGGGAAGCGGCGAAAGACCAGGTTTAACCCTTTACTTTAACCGTACCACCACACACACGGCTTTCTGTGAGGTTGTAGAACCACATGAGGTCTCCTTTCCTAAATGAATGTTCCTTTAACTTTATGAAGTTTATACACTCACAGTGGAGACCAAAATTGGAGAACAACCTACAATTTCCTAAATGTCAAGGTCATGACGTAGTCCTCTGTGGGAATGATCCAAACAGGAGTAAAAGAGCAGGGTTTTAACTGTCATGAGGTACAGAAATTCAGAAAATATATATATAAAATAAATATACACACACACACACACACTGTCTTTGGAGAACATGTTTCCTAATTCTGGCCATATATGTGAACTCTCTAGACCTTGATTTGCAACATAAAGATGAAAGATAAATACATAAATTAGGGTCCTATGAAGGGTTAAAGATTTGAATAAAAAATAATAGCTTTTCATCAGGAAGAATTTTTAGTTTTTATTTATTTAATTATTTAATTGATTTCAGGCCTTTACTGACGATTTGCCCGACTTGAGTACAGATAGAGATAAATAAATAACGTAAATAGATAACTAAACGTTAAAGTATTGAATTAAATTGAAAGGAAATAACAAACAGAAAAATCTGCATACCTGAAGCTTTTGCTTTTTCCTTTTTTTTTTTTTTTTTTTTTTTTTAAGGCTTTACAGAGATGAGAACAATCGGTCCAAACGCTTCATGTACAATAATGTTCATACCTCAGATTTATCTTTTAGTATGTTATTGTTAAACTTGTGTGTGTGTGTCATACAAATGATGAGAAGAACTAAATTCAGAATGGAGGTGGATTTGTCCTGAGTGGATCTTTTTCTTTTCTTTATTTTTAGATAAAATCAGAAAGATCCGTTTCATCCAGAACACTTGTCACTCCGTGTCGTGTTTGTTGCCATCATCACCACAAAGGAACCCTCAGTAAAATTCTACCTTGTTTTTATTTGTTTGTTTGCTCTTTGTTTTCAGATTTGGACAATCATGGACGCCATCATCCGCTGTCCTTTCCTGTCCCGCGTGCCCCAGGCCTTCTTCCAGCAGGCGAGGAAGACTCTGGTGAGCTACGCCGTGAGATGTCCCGTGATGATGGACCTGGCCTCCAAACCGCTCGCCCGCTCCATCAGCTCCTCCTCCGCTGCCTTCCAGAAGAGCGATGATGTCATCAACATGGGTAAGGCGAGAACCTCGCGTGGAGAACCTGGACCACGGAAGAAAGGGGGGGGGGGGAGACGGAAATGTTGTTCATCATAGCGGGGTCCGCTCGGTCATTAAATCCTGAAGCACAGTGTGTAATATGGACTGTTTAACTTTGGTTATGGAGGATTAGGAGTAATAAAGTTTCAGTGAAGCAATTTTAGCGAAGAGTTAATTAAATTAAATTTGTTTAACTTTAAAATGAAAATAAAAACAGATTGGAAATCTAACCGCCAACTAGTGCCATCTGAAGGCACTGTAGCTAGTAAAGCTAAATATTAGCTGGTGGGGAAAAAAATGAAGATTAAAATTAAAAAAAATTTGCTTTTTGTTTGTTTTCTTTTTATTTATTTATTTAGAAGTTGATTTAACTCTGAAACTGAACACTTCAACATTTAGTGTCGCTTCTTTCTGATTGATTCAACTTTTACTAAAATGTTGCTTTTAGACATTTGAAAATAGCTGCTAAGGCAAACCTTTATTTAGCATAAAAATTTAAGTCGGCTAGCTAAACACCAAATGTGTTGGCTAAAATAAAATAAATAAATAAACAAAACTGTTATATTAGAGCGCGAATGCGTACAGAAACTGAAGTAATGACTAACATTAGGGTTCTGTTTATCTGTCAGATGTTAAATTTTTCCTTTCAAGCTAACTAAAATTTACCATTTAACCTTTTGCCACCTCAGTGTAGCTGTCTGTGGCCATTTTGTTTGTTTGTTTGTTTATTTATTTATTTATTTATTTATTTAAAATACTTGGCACATGTTTAGCTTTTAGCTAGCTGTATCGTGTTAAATCTTTTTTTTTTTTTTCCTGAAGACAAAGATATGAGTAATGTTTCTCACTGTTTTTATTTATTCATTTTATTTATTTTATTTCATACAGAGGATGTAAAGGCCCCTGAAATGCCTGCGGGTCACCCCAAGCTTCCCCCTGCCGCGACGGCGTCCAAGTGCCCCTTCCTGGCAGCTGAAATGGGGCAGAAGAACAGCGGCGTGGTGCGCAAGGCCAGCGTGGAGCTGCAGGAGGACGTCTCTGAAATCCGCACGCTGCAGCAAGGTACAGAACGGATTTGGATGTACGCAGTAAACACGTAAATCGGCGTGAAGGCGTGTTCTGATTGGCTGAGAGCCTTGCACATATTAACAGGAACCTGTTTTGGGGGGTGTGTGTGTGTGTCGGGGGGGGTGTATATAACAGATTCTGAGAAGTCCAGGAAGCTCAGGAATGCGTGGGATTAGTTTTCGAGTTTGTGATGATTGTTTATTGTGTTACAGATGTGTCGGCGCTGGAGCTGGCGAAGAGCGTCAAGCCTGACGGGGGTCTGATGAAGAAACTGATGAAGCAGCGACCAGCGAGGGTGTCGCATTTGCTACAGGAGAACATGCCTAAATGTACGTCGCCTCCACACACTACACGACGCTCCGCTATACTCCACTGTACTCACTGCACTCCACTGTGGGATTGAGAACCAATTCTGTCATCTAAACTCGCTCACTTCCTCTTTTTAAATTATAAATACACACTTATACACACACACACACCCTGCTGCGAAAACACTTCAGACGTTACATCGCTTAAATTCTTTTTAGCCCGCTGAAACCTGGTGGTAATTATTAGCGGATTAACACGTCACCAGGAATCCTTTCTAACCTTTTAACTGAAATATATTTAACGATTTTAATCAAGTAAAAGTATTCAGTGCTTAGCTGGCAGAAATGTGTGGTTTTCGTTGTTAGGGCTAGTTATTAACCAAGCTTATAGCTAACCTGTAACTTTTTTTTTTTTTAATTATTATTATTTCTCTCTCTCTCTCTCTCTCTCTCTCTCTCTCTAACTAACGCATCCATCTTGTGCTTTGACTTGTAGAAATGTAGCCTGCGTTCGTTTAGAGGACAGACTTTTAGACGAGTGTATCTCCTGATCCGGGAGTAATCGGGAACATTCCTGTTGTGATCTTTTCCAGCCGTCTCCAACTTCCGCTACGATGAGTTCTTCGAGAAGAAGATCGAGGCGAAGAAAAACGACCACACCTACCGCGTGTTTAAGACGGTGAACCGGCGCGCGACCGAGTTCCCCATGGCCGACGATTACTCCGAGTCTCTGAGCTACAGGCGTGACGTGTCTGTGTGGTGCAGTAACGATTACCTGGGAATGAGTCGCCACCCGCGCGTCATCCAGACGGTGATGTGAGTCACTGCGGCGTGGCTTTACCACTCCGCTGTTAACTCGATCCAGTGCGGCACTAATTAGGAAAGGTATATTTTATTATCATTATCATGATTATTTAATTAAATTGTTCATTTTTCTTGCAGGGACACGTTACAGAAACACGGCTCGGGCGCCGGAGGGACCCGGAACATATCGGGGACGAGTAAATTTCACGTGGATCTAGAACACGAGCTCGCTGACCTCCACGGGAAAGACGCAGCGCTGCTGTTCACTTCCTGTTTCGTGGCCAACGATTCCACACTGTTTACTCTGGCCAAAATGCTGCCAGGTTGTTTGTTTATTTATTATTATTATTATTATTATTATTATTATTAATATGCCTGGTGTAATCTTTAGCATTGGCATTGGTGACTGTGCTTCGTTTAGTTTTTTATATCTTTGATTGTGTATAAATGGCACTAATAAAGCTTTAAAAAATTTTTTTTTTTTTTTTGTGGAAAAAAGAAAAGTATAAAGATGTAATGTTTTTACAAATCTGAAGGTTTTCAAAGTATTTGATGTGGGGGAAAAAAAAAAGAGAAACGTAAACTGCTTAAACCGCAAAAAACAGTAAATGTAATACCTTTTTATATTTAATTGATTAATTTTTTTTAATTCAATACCAAAATGAAGGGATGAGTTCTAGCACGAAGATTAAAAATGTCAGGCGTTAATAAGAGAATAAACTTTTTATTTAAGGTAAAATAAAAATTATTGGAAAATGTCCAATAAAATAAAATGCTAGAATATATAATACAGTAATTTGCTAGATGATGAAATATATATATATATATATTCTCCAGATTCGTTTTTCTTCTCGTTCCTTGTTGAGCATGTTTTTGTTGATCTTAAGCTTTTGGTACTTGATGAAGCCCTGAGCAGAACAGCACACGGTGTGGTATACTGACCAGTACGGTTTATTTATCCCTCCTCAGGATGTGAGATTTACTCGGATGCTGGAAACCACGCTTCGATGATCCAGGGTATACGCAACAGCGGCACCAAGAAGTTCATCTTCCGTCACAACGACGTGAAGCACCTGCGTGAACTTCTGGAGAAATCGGACCGCTCCACTCCGAAGATCGTGGCCTTCGAGACGGTGCACTCGATGGACGGTGAGAGAGGATGAAAGATTGCATGATGCGGTGTTAGCAGAGCGCCGGTTAGCCTCAGGAACGAAGATGAATCGGTGTTTCTTTCCTCCATAGGTGCCGTGTGTCCTCTGGAGGAGATGTGCGACGTGGCACACGAGTTTGGCGCGATCACCTTCGTGGATGAAGTTCACGCCGTGGGTTTGTACGGTGCGAGAGGGGGCGGGATCGGGGACCGGGACGGAGTCATGCACAAGATGGACATCATCTCCGGAACGCTCGGTGAGTTCCTCACACGTTCTAGCAGCTCAAATCTGAGTGTAGGGGGCGGAGCCACAACAGCAGCGAACCAATCAGGAGCGTATTAGATTTAGGATTGATTTTTTATTTTTATAAGGAAAGTAGTGAAGAGATTAGAAGACGTAGTTTTAAGGTAAATATTGTGCTTGTGCTTTTATAAAAATCAAACAAATAATAAATTAAACCTGAACAGAAACTCTGAAAATGAAAAAATCTTGAACGCGATTTAAAGTGACGTGGATGAAGAGACGGAATAAATAACGATGCAGTGTGCGTTTGACGCTCTGATCGCTTCCTCTGATCTGTTTGAGCAAAAACAGTTTTAAAAGACTTTGGTTTCATTTCTCATGTTTTGTATTTTGTTTTTTATTATACAGGTCCAGTTTATGGATTTTATATTTTTATATTACTTTTTCCCTTTGTGCTATTTTACTTTATTCTGTATATATTTATTTACTCTTATATATTATGTAATATTGCTTTTTGGTTTTTTCTATAATTTTACTTTTTTTTTTTTTTTTTTTTTTAAGTTGTCTTATACTTTCACATTTATATTTAGAAATATAAGAAATATAAAGGTTGTGATTTTAGACCTGTCCTCAAAAGACCCTGATAAACACATCGTGTGTGTGTGTGTGTGTGTGTGTGTGTGTGAGAGACAGCACAGGCCTGGTTTTGTCAGGTCCCTCTCTTGAGGATCTTGATAAACTCGAGCTGTTCACCTGTTACCTAGAAACTGCCCCCCAAAAGACTCTACTCTTCAGCTCTCTTCTCAGATGGCACATAACTGCTGACGCGCACACACACACACACACACACCCTGATCCCAAACATATCAGCTCTGGCCATGACTTGAGTACAAGCTCAGGGTGAAAAACTACGTTGCTGGTTTATCTGCACCGAGTCCGTGTCTGCTACATACCCCACATCACAACATCACACACTGACCTTGCCAATCGCGACGTCCTTCTACACATGCATGCACGCACGCACTGACCCTCAGCCTGCTCTCTGAGGTCGAGAAAACGGAACAGAAAGGTTCAGAACGGTCTGTCACCATCCTCTTATGAAATGGACTTTGTTACTGAAGTAAATGATGGAGAAAAGGAGAACTGAAATAAATGCTCACACCCAATCCTGAAGAAAAAGCTGATCTGAAGAAGTCTATAGATTAATGCGTTTTTGGACAGATGTGGTGTGTGTGTGTGTGTGTGAGACATGGATTTTTTTTTTTTTTTTTTTTTTTTTTTCCCTTCCTAAAACCTTCCTAGCTCTCCCTAAACTCGGTCTCTTTCCTTCTTTAATGTTCTCAGTTCTTGATTTAATAATTGAGAAGATATCATTGCACATTTCATGTGATTACTTATAAATTAAACAAATTTTGGAACCACCCCCCCACCCCGTAATGCTATTTTTTCACCTGGTATTGAATCTTTTTCTCACGTTACTGAGGGTCCAGATTCAGTCATAAGCTGCGGTTTTGCAGTGCCCTCCTTTATATCCTTCCCTCCCTGATGCGTCTGTGACGTTTCTGTGTGTTCTACGGGAATTAAAACCGGCACGAAGCACTTGAGTGAAAGGTTTCCTCCTGTGACGTGTGTCTTTATACATATTTGTAATATTTTCTCTGTGCAGGAAAGGCGTTCGGGTGTGTAGGAGGTTACATCGCCAGCACGAGTACGCTGGTGGACACGGTGCGCTCGTACGCTGCAGGGTTCATCTTCACTACGTCTTTACCTCCCATGCTGCTCGCCGGCGCTCGAGAGTCCATCCGCGTTCTGAAGGGCGAGGACGGCCGCATGCTCCGCCGTAAACACCAGCGGAACGTCAAACTCCTGCGGCAGATGCTGATGGATTCGGGGCTGCCGGTGGTACACTGCCCCAGCCACATCATTCCTATCCGGGTAACACACACGAGCGCACACACACACTTGTATATAAAAAATCCATACACACACACACAAATATAACTAACTTAGAATAACATGCGTATATATCTATCCAGTAAGACTGATGTTTTGTTTTTTTGTTTTTTCCATTTTATGAACAGGTTTCGGACGCGGAGAAGAACACTGCTGTCTGTGACATCCTGATGAACCGCTACAACATCTACGTCCAGGCCATCAATTATCCCACTGTCGCCCGCGGTGACGAACTCCTGCGCATCGCTCCGACGCCACATCACACACCGCAGATGATGCAGTATTTCGTCGGTGAGTGGAATTAAACCGACATTGCGCTGTGACGCTAGCTAATGCATTATGAAGGTTGGTAGGCTAGGCTCGGTCAGGTCACGCTCGCTAAACGACGGCTAGCAGATATACGAACACCTAGGATTTAAATCTGTCCCACTGTGAATACTCTCAGAATCTGACGTGTGTGTGTGTGTGTGTGTGTGTGTGTGTGTGTGTGTGTGTGTTTTCAGATAAGCTGCTGAAGGCATGGAATGAAGTGGGCCTGGAGCTGAAGCCTCACTCCTCCGGTGAGTGTAACTTCTGCCAGCAGCCGCTTCACTTCGAGCTGATGAGCGAGCGCGAGAAGTCGTACTTCAGCGGCCTGAGTCACCCTGTCTTGGTCTGCGGATAAAACACACAACCTAACCACTGCATAAATAATCAGATGCTCATTTACACTTACTTTATAGAAATGTCTGATTTGTGTGCGAAAATAAACACTTAACTGAGAGCTGATCTTGTTCTGTGCTTCATTTACATTGTAGTATAATAATAATGTCCAATTAAATGAGGGAGGCACTCTGGAAGGAAAAAAAATATATAAATCTCACACACACACTGTGGGACCTTGACTTACAAACTGAACTCGTTCCAAGACTCGCGACCCGAGTCAACGTTCCCCACTGAACTGAATGTAAATCCAATGAATGTGTTTCAGCCTCAAAACATGTTTTTAAAGTGTATTATGGGTTTGTGTGGCAATAAAACATAGAATAAAATTAAAATCACCTTAATTATAGAAAAATAAACCTAAATGAAATAAAACGGATGATTTTAATGCGCGTTCCCTTAGCGGTTACCTTGCGTGCGTACGCAGGTAAACGGCCCTCCACCGTGCATGACTGACTGCATTCATGCTGATTTTAGATTTAGCCACACCTACAAATCTCCATAAAAGGCAAAGCTCACAGAGCTGAACCGTCAAAAGGACAAATAAACGGTGAAACAGC
This sequence comes from Chrysichthys cranchii, assembly GCA_030068335.1. NCBI lineage: Eukaryota > Metazoa > Chordata > Actinopteri > Siluriformes > Claroteidae > Chrysichthys > Chrysichthys cranchii. The sequence goes on along the minus strand of JAQMCW010000016.1, from coordinate 666,742 downwards.
GCCTCCTATGTATGGTGTGTGGTAAACATTCCAGTAACGCAACTCAGCCACTGCAGCACCTCAGCTCCGGTAGACACACCCTAGCTCCTCCTCTTCCTCTTTTATAGGTTAGATTTTGGAATTGCTTAAATGTAGTTTAATTTTAGTTAAAATGGTCATTGTAAATACTTAGGATGTATTCGGATGAAGGCACTCGGTCGAGGGTCGCGTGGGCGTGTCTCGTTGTTCCGCACATTTACAGCAAAATGGTATAAATGTCAATGCGAACGATTTTCTCAACTAACTTGATTTTCGTCAACACCTCATTTCCGTGAACGCTCCTCCAAACAGTTTAAAAATGATAGAAAAATAAACCTAAATGAAATAAACAGATGATTTTAATGCACGTTACCTTTGCGGTGAATCCGACAACATGATTACTGAAAGATAAATAAATGAGGCTCGTGGAAAGAAAGAAAGACTCGCTGCGAGTGTGAACCAATTCATAGATCCGTACCATAATACACAGAGATAAACAGAGATGGATGGACAGCAGACGCACGTTAAAGGATGTTAAGCAATTCATATTAAAGTCCGACAGACAGTCAGGGTGGTGTTAAAGATGATGTGTGTGTGTGTGTGTGTCTGAGTGAGGTCATGTTCATGTGATGTTTAGCTTCAGTCCTTCAGGGAGAACGCTAATCCTACAGCTCAGAGTTCCTTCTCGAGAACATCACACCTCCTTCAGAGACCTAAGAACCTCGAACGATTCACAAAAACGCAGAGGAACCCGTTACCGCCGAGCATTCACACGTTTCACAGACGTATATTAGAACTCTTGCGACACACGGTTACAACAAAAACGGATCTCACGCGCACGTTTTCTGTCTTTCCCACGCGTCTCAGGCCGATGATTCCGTGCTCCCACTCCTTATGACTCATGTTAAACATCATTTCTGCTTTTAAACACACACGTGACCATTTCTTCGAAACACTTACGTTACCATGTCCTGTTCCAGTAAATACAGTAAAAGGCTTGAACAGCGCTGCTGAGTTCTGGATTCTGATTGGTCAGAAGGTGTTGATTAATGGTCTCTATAACAGCAGCTCTGACAGCAGTGCAGGTTTATATTAATGCCCTCGCTCTGATAGGTTATCGTTTCCGTAGTAACGGCTCGTCCACAGGGGTACGCGCCATTGATGAGGATAAACTGAACAAAGCGTGTGTAACGGTTGATGTCCTTAATACGCAGGGAAGGAGTCTCCAGTGTCAGCGCTTGGTAACAGTCAGAGGTAAAGCTGGGACTTTGGGTTTTCTTCAGGACAGAGGAGTGTACACTTCTTTGCGATTTCTCAGGAACAAAAAAATAAATAAATAAATTGACCTTATGAACTTGAAGAGAGAGAATAAAGAGACGGAACGACTGTTTATGGCTGCTATAACGGTAATAAAGTGAGAGCGGGAACTGACCTGTAACATGTAACTATACATGGATAAAAAGAAAGGGTGTATTTGGAAATATTACACTTTTCTCCATTGCGAGGCCTCCATTAGAAAAAAAACTGCCGACAAACAGAAAATAAGTCACTCCTTATACAGTATCTGCAAATTTCATGTAATATAAAAGGTGGCTTAATGGGTAGCACTGTCGTCCTGGGGTCGATCCCTGGGGTCGACCTGGGCGCCTTTCTGTGTGGAGTTTGCATGTTCTCCCCATGTCCGCGTGGGTTTCCTCCGGGTTCTCTGGTTTCCTCCCACAATCCAAAGCCATGCACAGAGGGGATTAGGCTAATTGGCGACTCTAAATTACCCGTAGATGTGAATGTTAGCGTGAATGGTTGTCTGTCTCTGTGTGTCGCCCTGCGCTGGACTGGATTGGTGACCTGCCCAGGGTGTAACCCCGCCTCTCTCTGACCCGAAGTCTCCTGGGATTGGCTCCAGCTTCCCCCCGCGACCCGGAACAGGATTAAGCGGCTTGTAAAAACATGAAACGCAAAAGGCGCTTACTTTCTAGAGGTTTGTCCGTTCCGGGGTCCCGTAGCGGCGCAACATGGCGGCTCTGTAGAGGTGGACCCGCTCCCCATGTAGATATAAAGGGCTCGTTCCCTTTAAGTTCCCAAAACACAACGATTCGTAGTGAGAAGAAATTCTGCCCTCATGAACACACACTTACGAATTCCATATGTATGTTATGGGATATATACTCCATTTCTGCTAACAGATCGAAATCAAAATCCTACATAGCGGGGCTTTGACCGTACGATTTGCGTGAATGTCCGCGAAAACATCATTCCTGTAACTATTCAGAGTTATACGGAGAAAACCCCCCAAAATGAAACAATTTAAAGACCGAACCTTGTGGGTTTTTTTTTAAAAAGCACATCGAAAAGAGTAGGTTTTTGGAGACAAGGAAGAAAATAATCATTTAAAAAAGAAACATCCTAGTTCGTTACTGTGAATACAGGAGGGAGAAAGTGTGGGAAGAACGGAAGTCACGGAAGACAGTTTCGCTTTCAAGCGCTCACACGCCGCACACTGCACACGCACTTCTCCTGAACTGGACGTTATGGATTTCTCTGAATGTAAGAAACACTGAATCATCTCATCCAGGAACTCGTTCACTCGCGGTTTCTTCAAACTAAATCTCCTCTTCTTGACTGGTCTTTCACCCTCATCTCTCTTTCTTCTTGGAAAAGTGTCTTTTATTTTTAACACTCATCTCCCCCACTTCTTCTTCTTCTTCTTCTGCTTCCTCCTCCTGTTTAGGACCCTAGGAACCTGTGCTGCTCTCTGATTCATGTCTTTTCTGCCTTATTTTCTTTAAATGCTACTTTCCCCCCTTTTCTTTCTGATTTGCTCCACTTCTGTTCTTCTTTTGTGATGATTTAAAGTCTCCTAGCACCCAGAGCAAGTCAGGACAGCTGCTGTAAGATGGGGGCAGATTTATATTTCTCACACACACACACACACACACACACACACACACACCTTTGTTTTCCTATCCTTGGGACAACCTTCCATCTGCACCTAAACCCGAACGCTCAACCTCAACCTCAGGAACAAAAAGGAAACTTTTGGGCTCTTTTATTTATTTATATAAATATATATTTCTTACTTTTGTTCAAAATATTGTCAATAATTGTCAGCTCTACTATCCTTGTGAGGAAATCTGATCCTCTTAAGAGTGTGCAAACACATACATACTGTCTCTCTCTCTCTCTCACGCACACACACACGTCTGCCTTACATGCCAAAACCTGACTATTCTGTCAAGGAATTTTAGCCACACACACACACACACACTGAGGTCATGCAGTAATGACACACACTTGGACGCCACTGTGGTTTGCGTGACTGGATCTGTGCACACAAAAGGCCTGTGGGATGAAATCTCTGCTTTTTGTTTGGATTGTAGGCCAAATCTCGTGTGTGTGTGTGTGTGTGTGTGTGTGTGTGTGTGTGTGTGTGTGTGTGTGTGTGTGTGTGTGAGAGAGAGAGAG
>JAQMCW010000016.1:644624-658407 GCA_030068335.1 Chrysichthys cranchii | reverse complement strand
GTGTGTGTGTGTGTGTGTGTGTGTGTGTGTGTGTGTGTGTGTGTGTGTGTGTGTGTGTGTGTGTGTGAGTGTGAGACGTTCTGTGACTCTGAGTGATTATTAGTCAGTGATGAAGTGGAACAGTCTGTCTCTCCCATGTGGCGTCTGCCTTTAAAAAAAAAAAAAAACGTATTTGTTCGCATATTTATTCCACAGTCTGTTCATCACGCATTTGACTCAGCAACTAGAACAAGTCGGTGATTTTATCAGCTTCAGTTTGGCATTTAAAGGGTGTGTGAAATCAGAATAATTATTTATTTTGAACAGTAAGCACAATTGTACAAAAGATTATTACTTTAAAACAAAGCATTACTGAAGTAAACGTGGTGTTAAATGCATTTTAGCAGTAATGCACCCTCTTCAGGTTAATATATATTAACATTGTTTGGTCCCCCCCCCCTCCCCCCTTCAAACCTTCCAAGAGCTAATCTCAAAAATCAGTAAATACAGCCACAAGCAGCGATTAAGGGGGCCAGGCACTTTTTAAAAAAATTTTTTTAACCCCCAGCCCTTAGCAAAGAAGGGACACCTGAGACCATCGTATACTGAATACGCTAAGGTGGATGGAGCACATTGCTGAGATATTGCATCATTTCCTGCTTTCAGTAGCCCATCCAAGTTAGAAATAAACTCTGTGCTTGTTTGTTCAAATCGGGTGATGTTGCTAAATATATTTATATGGTGATACGTAAAAGCATCGCTGAGAAATGGCCTCTCGTCCTGTTTGGTGACTTCGAATCCACTTGACGTTTGTGGACAAAATGTTACGCATATCATAAAGCAGATGCACTGGTTTATTTCAGGTTCATCTCACACTGCAGGGATCCACATTCTGTGATGACTTTTTTAGGAGAGGAAACAAAAAAAAATGTTTTGTTAAAACTCAACATGGCCGACGTCCTGTTTGGCAAATCACAATTTTTTTTAGAAGTGTTTTTTTTTATAATTTTTTTAAAATTTATTTATTTATTTTTTACAGAAAATTACAGTACGGTTTATACACGCCTCCAGTGCTTGGTCCCCCTAATAAAAACCTAATCAAATTTAATACAGTATACACACACATGCACATACACAGTAAAATGGATCATATGACCCAGAGCTGACAAAACGGAGAACCGGAAAAGACGAATAATCCAGATAAATACACGTTGTATGGAATCCAGAGGGAGCGGTGTGTACGAGACGCTTATTTTAGAATGACGGATTGGCTTTGTGGCTTTGGGGTGTGTAGTTTGTACAAGCACACACCCCCTGTAGCACTCTCTCTCTCTCTCTCTCTCTCTCTCTCTCTCTCTCTCACACATACACACACACACACTCATACACACAGTCACCTTTCTAGGTAGAGTGATTCTAAAGGAGGGGCGTCTTAGTCATGTATGAGTCATATTAGACACACACACACACACAGAGTATAATACTTCCATTTCTATCAGCACAGACTCTAGAATCCTGATCCAAATTATCTTAAAGTCACAGTACAGTAAAAACAGGACCGTTCCAATGTGCGGGTCATTTGTTATGAACAAAGTAAATCGCCTGAATCAGTTTGTGCATGCATTTGTATTTCATGTGATTCAACGTGATATTTGATTTAACTGTCTGATTATAATTCAATAATATTTATTTCAATTTACTAAAATATAATTCGGGATGAGCCAGCGTGTTAAACAGGATTATTTAAACAATTCTTTAAGATACAAGATGACTCAATTCAATTAAACACTCTGATTCAGTAGGTACATTATGACTCAGTAATTCAGTAGTATATAATATGAATTAGTGTTTCGGTAGGGTACAGTATGATTCAGTAGGGTACAATTTGATTCAGTGCCTTAGTAGGGTTCAGTTTGATTCACTGATTCAGTAGAGTACAGTTTTGATTCAGTGACTCAGTAGGGTACAGTTTGATTCAATGGTTCAGTCAGGTAGAGTTTCGATTTAGTGATTCAGTAGGGTGCAATTTGATTCAGTGCCTTAGTAGGGTTCAGTTTGATTCACTGATTCAGTAGAGTACAGTTTTGATTCAGTGACTCAGTAGGGTACAGTTTGATTCAATGGTTCAGTCAGGTAGAGTTTCGATTTAGTGATTCAGTAGGGTGCAATTTGATTCAGTGCCTTAGTAGGGTTCAGTTTGATTCACTGATTCAGTAGAATACAGTTTTGATTCAGTGATTCAATAGGGTACAGTTTGATTCACTGATTCAGTAGGGTACAGGTTGATTCAGTAGGGGTACAGTTTGATTCAGTGATTCAGTAAGGTACAGTTTTGATTCAGTAGGGTACAGGTTAATTCAGTAAGGTAGAGTTTGATTCAGTAATTCAGTACAGGTTTTCAAGACGGTCCAATTCAGTTTGCAGTATGAATCATAAATTGTAACTGTTCTGCATGATGGCAGATGATTCACTCTCCTTGGTGTATCTTATAAAATGTTCATTTATTTGGTGTCTAACTTGAAGCTCATTTTATTCTTGGCGCTTATCTGACATCGGCATCCGCTGATCTCATTGCTCATTTAGTGTGTGCTAATGAGAGCTACATAAAAGTTTTACATTTTTGTGCTCATTTTTGAGCTTCACCTTCACGCGCAGTGGAAGATATCATATTTTTTTTATCTAGAAAAAAATGACTGCGTGTTCGCTGCTTAGGCAGTTTTTAAATAATTTAATTCTCAGCCCAACAGGTCTCCTAGCTTTGTCTAGCTAACTGTAACCATTGTAACGACTGCCACTACTGTTGTTGTGTCTATAAACACAAGCAATTTGGGGGAGAATAAAGGTATCTATGGTGTTTTTATCTGACAATTACAGGTTTCCGGGTTTCTGACATTTTGATCAAATGTTCAGAATAAACTCATGACTAAATAAGAGTTTCGCAGCGTGTATGCGTTTGTTATGAAACAGCTGAAGCATGGAGTTATCTCTGTATATTTCTGATTTTAGGGGCCAGCCTCCTGCGTAGCGTTTTCAAGAACTGGAGATCACTTCGCCTCTGGAGGCTCAGATGAACAGGTGTGTGTGTGTGTGTGTGTGTGTGTGTGTGAGAGAGAGAGATTTACTTGTTTGCTTGCTTATTTATTTGTTTGTTTGTTTGTTTATTTATCTATTTTTAATCCATGTTTCTAGATTTATTTCACTTAATTTCGTTAGTCATGTTTCTTAATTAAATGAAACACTGCAGGACAGTGTCGAGTGGTGTGTGTGCTGGAACGCTTAACGCTCCGATGCGAACATGTGCAGGTGATGGTCTGGAAGACGAACCTGGAGGCCGCAGGTTTCGGCGACGTGCCGAAGAAGCAGAAGGTCACTAACGCTCCTGTGCAGGTAAAAAACCCCGTCCATGCAGTGCAGCTCAGGGTCACACCCCTGGAAATTAGTGAAGAAATCGAATCCTCTCATCAGATACAGGGCACGTAACATGACTAGAGAACAGAGTTACTCTCAGAAAACGTGCTGACGTGGAAAATTCCTCTGGAAAAAAAAATCTCAGCGTTTGTGAACAAAACAAAAAAAAGTCATTCTTTCATTCATGTACCCCAATCTTTTGGTGCTCCACATTTTATAGTGGGAAAAAGTTTCCAGGGCATTAAATTTATTAGTTCATCTTTTTATTTACTTTTCTTTTTTTTCAACTCATCATAAATGTAATAAAATCAGCCGTTTCCTCCGCACTGAAAACTCTTTGATGTAAAAAAAAAAAAAAGCTCTAAGCTTTAAATTAAAAATCCTCCCATGACTTGGAAAAACAACACAGGGAGTCCTCGGTTTACGGCGTCATCGACCTACAGCGTTTCGTGTTTACGTCGGGCGCCATCTCCCATAAATTTATTAAAAAAGTCTTAGAAAGAGGCTTTGTTTACATTCGGCGTCGATATCGAAATGAATGCGGCGCTCAGGATCGACCTCTCGACCAAACCCGACAGAGTTCATACAAACCCTGAGCACAAACGGACGGACCAATCAGAACCGAGTCCTTCGCCACGTCAGCCAATCAGCGCGGTTGTTTTTCTTTTTTCTTTTCGTTACCTAGTTGGAGATTCGGGTGCTGTATTAGGTGCTGTATTAGGCTGCTTTAACATTATACAGTGTCGTACGGTGTGTGAGTTCCGACTAACGGCGAAAATCGCGTTTACGTCGAGCCGTAGGAACGGAACTCCGTCGTAAATCGAGGTCTCCCTGGATAAGTAATGAAAATGAATGTTATTTTCTAGCAATAAATTGAAAAAAACAAAACAAAAAGCATCTGCAGTGTTTGACATCACAAGTGCTGTGTGTGTGCGTGTGTGTGCGTGTGTGCGTGCGTGCGTGTGTGCGTGCGTGTGTCGTCTGCACTGAACTGAGAACTTGTTCACTGTTTGTAATTTTTTAAAAAGTGAAGAAAAAGAGGAAAGAAAAAAGCTGAATTTGTATACAGGTGAAGTCAGCGAAAGAAAGAAAGATAGAAAGAGGTTGAATGCACTGCAATCTGCACCAAAAGTTAAAAGTAAAAACGTTCCCATTACTTGAAGATTAACCCTAACCCTTTTTTTTTTCCTTTTTCATGACGAACATTTGAACTTATTTGCCCCCCCCGCCACCGTTTTCTTGCCTTGTCGCTGCTGTACATATCGGAGATGATGAACAAAATCAAATTCCCCCCCATTTTCCCCCCTAAACACCTGAAGACAGAGTGAGTGGAGGAGTGAAGGAGGGATAAAGACAGTAGTGTAGTGTGGGCCGGATAAAGAGCAGAAGAGGCCTGAGTGCACAGCTCGTTATCTCTCGGAGTTGGACGTGACGTTCCACACATTCCTGACCTTTTACCTTCTTCCCCTCCCTCACCTTACGTCTTTTTCACCCCTTCACCTCTTTTTTTTCTCTCCTTTCTTTCTTTCTTCCCTCCGCAATGTCTGATCACATTACCGAGCGCTGACTTTAGTCAAAGAAAACTCTTATTAAGGATTTTTATTTTTATTTTTTTAGGAAATAATAAAATGTCCACAGAGAGGGGTTACGTCCATCAGCAGAGATGTGTTCAGTGTGAAATCCGCTTCTTTCCTTCCTTATAATGGAGCTGCAGCCATGATGATGATGATATCACTAACAAGTAACGGTAGATTTTGGTTGCCAGTTTGGCAGTGCACACACGTGACACGGCACGGCTCGTCACACGGTTGTTGTAAAACCCGTGGTTTTGTCTCGAACAGGACTTTACAACTGCGTCTGGAGAAATTTTTATTAAATAATGTTTAGTGTGAGCGTGAATGGTTCCCAAGGTCACGTGACTTTTTCTGAGCTTTATTTGAAGAAAGGGATGGCATCTGGAGTTGAAATAAAGAAGAAGGAGAAAGCTGAGAAGTCGGAGCTGGCGTAATAAATAACGCGCGCGTCCTTCGGTCCTTTTCTCCAGAGAGAGGGATTTATTAGCGTGTTCTGACCCGCCGTGATTCATATTCACCTTCAGGGGGAAACGACACGCCAAATTACACTGGTGTGTCTTCCAGACCAAGCTTCTGATTTATGAACCACAGAGCAAGTGTGTGTGTGTGTGTGTGTGTGTGTGTGTGTGTGTGTGTGTGTGTGTGTGTGTGTGTGTGTGTGTGTGTGTGTGGCTTCAACATGACATAAGATTTGTTTCTCACCATATTTGTTTTTGCAGCGAATGAAAGAAAAAAAAAAGGACTTGTGAATGAATCATGTTTAAACCACGGCGCTGCTGGGTTCTGGATTCTGATTGGTCAGAAGGTGTTGATGAATGTTCTCAAACAGCAGCTCTGACAGCAGTGCAGGTTTGGATTAATGCCCTCGCTCTGATATGGTATCGTTTCCATAGTAACAGCTCGTTCACAGGGATATGGTGCACAGCGCACGCTTCTCTAGTGATAAACTGAATGAAGCGTGTGTAATTGTTGATGACCTTACTACAGGTGTTCCCCGAGTAACGATGGTCCGACTTACGATTTTTCAAAGTTACGATGACGATCGCGATCCACTAAAAAATGTAAAATATTTAGAAAATATTTAAAATTCACGGGCCGGCATCGGTGGTAGGCCAGCCTAACAGCACATTACTTATGTAAACATTCAGATGACGCCCGGAAATATGCGGACGACACCCGGAAGTACGCTTTTGATGCCCGGATCTCTCGCCTTGCACGATGCCTCACTCTCTCCCACAACTCACAGAGTTACCTTGTGTGTCGGTGTCCTGTACAGTGCATTACCTCGGTTTCTTTTTTGTGATTATTAACGGAACAGCTTCAGCGGCTCCTGTCTGTAGCCGGAGCTCATTATTTGTGTAGCGGGGTGTCATGGCTGGACGGAGCTCAGAGACACAGTGCGGCTGCATACATCAGGTTTGAATCTCTCTGACAAACTGTCTCCACAACATAAAATATCGGTCTCCCTGTTAGCAAAACAGAGCACATAAAGAGCTCGTAGCCCTGTGGAGCATGTGATGAAACTCTACAAAATAAATATTAAAACAACTGATAACTACATATTCTTTAAAGCTAAAACAACACAACAGGACTACACAATCACTCACTTTACCATATTAAAACTTTTACAATTCATTTTCATGACGAGCAGCATTAAACACGCCCCCTGCCTCAATCAGGAAGTAAACAATGGCACAAAGACGGCAGTCTTAAAGTGACAGTAGCCAGAATACACACACTTCCAAATTGCCCATCGTAACTTGAGGACTACCTGTATGTATGGAAGGAGTTTCCAGTGTCAGCGCTTTGTTTTTCCACTGCTTTGCGATTTCTCAGTAACATGACAAGCTGCGATTTGTTTTTGTCTCATTAACTTTGAGAGAGAGAGAGAAAAAGAATAAAGCATGGCTGGTGAGGGAACGACTGAGTGAGTGAGATCAAGAACTGACATGGATCACCAGCATTATGTGTAACTATGAATAGATAAAAAGTACGCTGTGTCGTTCTTTAACAAGTTCAGCTTGTAGTTGTTGGTAAATTGCGGTGGTGAAAGAGGAATAAAGCTCTTAGAGATGTGAATCAAGAATAATCTTGATTTATAACGCAGCTTAATGTGAAGGACATTATTAATTAAATCATAGAAAGTGCAGTGGGATTATGATTATTACTAATACTGCTATACAGTGGACCCTCGACTCATGAACTTAATCCGTTCCAAGACTCTGTTTGTGACCCGATTTGTTCGCAACCCGAATCAAGAGCAGTATTGTTATTTAGCAGTAAGGCGGCACCGTGTGCACTCGGACACGGCGGATTGAGACGCCTCACTGATGGAGCGTGTGATGTTTCAGCGTTAGCAGAGCAGCGCTGGAGGAAAACACCATTAGCAGCGGTTAATTATTAAAAACCCGGTTCAGATGTCGGTGTCACAGAAAGGACGAATCCAAGCTGCGGTGACGGCGAGTGAGAGAAAGGGGTTATGTTCAGCTTTCCGTCCACGCCAGTGAAGATTAAATGAACACTAAGACAAGGTTCCTCCAAGGTTCCTGAACCCCTGCGATCACGCCTTAACGTCTTCACCTCACCACAGAGTGGTCACCTGCAGTCATCTCGTCTCGTTTAATTATTTATTTAAAGCCCCTCAGAATAGATCTCAACACCACGGCTGAGTTACCGTAAATACAAGTACAATAATGTAGAAATAAAACTCCACACTGCACAGAGTTCCAGTTACTGTAAAACTAGAAAATAAGTTAATTTACCTCATTTAAAAATTTCAGGATTTTTAACCTACCAAAATTGGACTCGGTAAAATAAACAGTGAACGTGAGAACACTCACAAATGAAACTAGACTGCATTTCCGCAGAGAAAATGCAAAGTGTGCTCACTCAAGTGTTGCCAGAAGTGGCAAGCACACTAATAAACACACCGGCTTGTTGGCCAACCTGTGAGCTAACAGCCTGACTATGTAGACAAGATGCAGGACAAGTCTCAAACGCATTTCTACTGAACAAGCAGGCTCTTCTCACCCCCTAGGTAGTGCACATGTATAGCGAGTAGGGAGCCATTTGAGACAAGGGGCAGGTTTTGAAGGATAAAGAGCGTGTTTATGGTTAAACGACAACACGGAGCTCACTTCGACTCTGAGCTGAAAATACATCCAGATTATAGTGACTTTATAAATCCGAGGACCAACATTTAAGACTTGGAAACCTGTAAAGCCCGAAGTGGCCGCTCAACTCGCTTACCTGAACCATAATGTTGTCATGAAAGCCGCCCCACAACTCCGTGTTCGTGTTTTTGCCTCCTTCCTGATGCCGACATTTTATTTAGACCTTAATGTAACAACATTACAACACAAAGTTCATCAGCTACACGATTAAAACGAGCCCACACAAAGACACAAACGGTCACTAGGCTGCATTTCCACAGAGAAAATTCAAAGTTAATAAGTCCTCAAGGTCCTAGAGAGTGCCAGTTTTGGCATGGAATCAGGCGGAAAAGCACACAAATGACTCCTCGGGGTCCTAGAGAGCGTCGGCTGTTCCCGGAATTTCACAGGAAAACAAGAATACCAAACGAACGATAAGGGGTAATCAAACTATTTGAACAAGCCATCATGCCCAGATCGGCTCGGACGTCTCAGAGTTGGAACGGTGTCTCTAGCTAAGAAAGCCCTAGGAGGAGTAGGAGCCGGAAAAAACGGGTGCAGAGCAAACACACTAATAACACTCAAATGTGACCGGCAGCTGGCCTCTGGCCTCAGCTACAGAATAAAGCCACTATCCCAAATTTAAAGTCTTTATCGGTTGATATTTTTTATATGTTTGTATTGTGTTAGAATTATTTTTCGCTTTAAATCTCTTATTACATTTTTTTTTTGTGTAAGGGTATGTGTGTGGGGTTTTTTTTGTTGTTTTTTTTTTATATATATTTATTACATTTTTTTTTTTTTTTTTTACTTTTCTGTTGTAACTGGTTTGTCTGGTCGGCATGTTTACGTCTCTTTTCTGTAAAGTGGGTGGGGCCGAGACGCTCGGAGAGAGAAAAGATTGCACACTTTAACACGCTACTGTACTTCTAATGTCAATCACCTGATGCACGCTGATATAAAATCATTACGTGTCATATCTGCTTTTGCTTGAATGATACATTAGTGCAATTAAAATCTTTCACAGTATTGTTCGGTGTTTTTTCAGTGCGTGGGTGTGACCCTTTCAGTTCAGGCTATCCCATAATTCCAGCTAAACCGTGGGAACGTGTTCCCACGGTTATGTTCAGCATGCAAAAAAAAAAAAAGCGCGCCCTTACAGGAAATGACGAGTGCTAATTAGCCGAGAGTGTTTCTCATAATGAGCAACAAGAAGAGCTATAAATCCTTTAATTAAAGAGTGGAAATATTGTATTATTGCTGATTACATCACCAGTGGCGGTTCTAGACCAGTTTTCCTGGGGGGTGGGGAAGTGTCACTGTTGATCCAGGACAAAAAAGCCGATATTAATTCAAATTCTTTAAAATGTAAAAATACATTTATATCATAGATGCTAAATACAAACCGTAATCCCCCGCTATATTGCGGTTCACATTTCGCATATAAGTACAGTGGAACCTCTTGTCACATCCTCAAACTGCGAACATGACAAGCACGCACCTTTTGTGGGAAAGCGGTCAACACCTAACGGCAATAGAAGGCCTCCTACCTTTTGTACCTGAAGCGCCGGAACAATGCATACCAACACCCAGTGTCATTACAACAGAAACACCCTGTCTGGAGTAACATATTTTGGCTTACTGTCGCCTCTTTGGTCGTTATCCAGCAGTCCCTCGTCCAGTCCACAACCAACTTTCGTAATTCACGCTACTTTCATACGCCTTGTGTGGGTGTTTCACTCAAAGGTTTCTCGTCAGAAACACAATTCAACTTAGTCCCGCCTTTTGCGTCAACTCGTGTTATCATGAGAAATAAATTTGAATTAGTTTTATTAAGCGTTCAGCGCAGGAGCCACAACAGGGCCCAGGATTAGTTTTATAGGGGCTCTGGGGCCTATTGTGCCCCCACCGAACCACCTTTCTAGCAAACATTCTCCCACGTTTAGATCCTCCTCCGTCGTCTTTTGGCCTCATTGGTCCGCTTCGAAGATGTTTCCATCGTGACTTTTTTTTGCATATAGGCCTTGGCGATGCATGCAATGTATGAAATGCTGGGATGTTTTCGTGTGGCTCGCCCGACAGCATGCAACCATGTCTCCGGATCCTCGGCGAACAACTCCTGCGTTATATGCAAAGTTGGTTCAACTGCAAACGTTGGAATTTGTAGGATACGCGGCGGCCATAGCGACGACACATCCACCTTGAGGCACATATAGAAGGTGTCTGGTGATTTTTTTTTTTTTCAACGGCTTCCAACAAGAAGGACAGTACTGCTTTTGGTCATATATTTTCTTTGCTGCTGGAGTGGATGATGGAGGTATTGTAATGCTGCTGCCGTGTGAATCTGAACCAGTGCCCCCGCACTCTGTTGGAAGCTGTTGGAAATTGTTCCCTCCTCAGTGGCTTTTTCCGAAGGACGCCGTCATCGTCTGATGAAGCGCAGGAGGCGTTAATTTCATCTTTAGTCCAAATTCGGGGTCTACGCTGGCGGGCAGCGATCTAAAATAAGATGATCCAATCACCGTGGAAAGCTCATCTGTTCAGATGATTTGCTGGAGGTTAATTAAAACAGGAAAAACCGTTTAAAAGTGAAAATAGCTTCTCATGTTTGCTACACATGCTGAACCGTCTGCACACTTTATAAACTGCTTGCTGGGCTTAAATGTCCTGTGATGAAATTACTCGATAACTAAACCAGCGACGTTTTGGTTTATCCCCCGCACCCCCCTATAAACTAATATCAAACTTCATCAAACTTTTGTGCCTGTTGCTGTAGTGCTCCTGGAGAACACGAAGAACTCCTGGTGTGCTCCGGGTATTTCGGTAATATCTCCGCCTCTGGGGAAAACACTCACCACAGAGAGAGGTTCCTGAAAGTGTAGCCTTTCCGCGCTTTTCGAACACTAAAACAGTTGGGGACAGCACTAGGACAGGGGCTTTAAACGGACTACTGATCCGAAGGACGTGAGTTCAAGGTCCAGCACCACCGTGCTGCCACTGCTAGGCCTTTCAGCAAGGCCATTTTATACAAGAGAAATGTAAATGGCTTTGGATAGGGGCGTCTGACAAATGACGCAAAGGTAAATGTATTTGGGGACTTGAGCGTTTGTCCCCATTTGCCGAGCGGTCCCCCATCCGGCCGGGGTGCAGTCTGAGATATGTCCGCAATTTGCACCTATGCGGGTGTACCCAGGGCAGTAACAACATGGAAGTATAAAGCATGTGAGTGAATCTTGTTACTGGAATGAGGCGCTGCACAACTTCATGCTTTACGGCATTTTATTGGATTATTATTCATGTATGTTTTTATTTGGAAAAGTTCAGCGCGCAGCGTCTTTAATGCTTTAAGGACCGAAAAAAAAGCATTTCTAAAACAGGCCACAGGGAAACCCTTCCCCCATAAAAGCTCGATTTATATTTTACTTTATTTATATATTTTTTTTACTGTTTTTTTTTTTTTGTTTTCTTTTTTAAATAAAGAAATTCATACATATGAAACTTTATTTAAACGTGTATGCTTTGTAGGAAAAAACAATTTAATTTCGATTAAAACGGCTATAAGATTATGGGGGGAAAAAAATAGATGTAACGACAACCTGTAATAATACAGTCATATTGTGTTCAGCTACATTTGCAATATAAAGCCATTTCCTGTGCTTTAGGCTCTGTGTGTGTGTGTGTGTGTGTGTGTGTGTGTGTGTGTGTGTGTGTAGGAAGCGAGTATTGATGGCTCTGTCACAGTTTCATTGGAGCCTCAGGAAATTTTCCACTGTTGGTTTTTCCAGTCCAGGTGATTCATCAGAAGGGTGTTAAAGTGTGTGTGTGTGTGTGTGTGTGTGTGTGTGTGTGTGTTTTCAGTGCTGAGCTACATATAAAAAATCCTCCACTCAACAAGAGATAATCCTGCCTTTTGCAAACACTCGTCCTCGGCATATTCATATACTCTCGTGTTTTGTTTCGTTTTGTTTTTAAAGTCAAGTAACTTCTGCGTGGAATGAAAATGCTCTCGTGCGGACGAAAAAGAAACGTTCGTGGAATTTCAGCGTAATTTCCTTTTTTGTTTAAGAATATCAGGATGACTTCAGCCCGTGTTCATTAGGCAGCGTTGATTAAAAAGTAAACACGAGGCAGTGTTTATGGGGCGTAACGAGGTGTGATGACGAGTATTAATGCGTGAACTGTACACCGTCTGCGCCGTGGCCTGATTAAACATCATCGCGGTGTTCTCCTTGCTCTGTTTACGCTCAATTGACTCTCTGGGACGATGAAACGCACCTCACGGGTTCTGTGTGAGCCTCAGGACAGGACGACATATTTATTTATTGCGTTTCTTTATTTAGCTTTGAAGGCAGAGATGCACGCACATTTCACAATTTCTTTCTTCATCAAAAGAACGACAGAACGACTTCTAGTCCCATTTGGTGTCTCATGAGACAAGTTCGTCCCTGTTCTCTGCATATTCAGGACATTAACGGTTAAGCGGGCTTTATGCGGTGTGGTATCAGTGGAGCATGTGTTGCGGGCATCCCTGTGAATGAGCTGTTACCATGGAGACGATAACGTATTCGAGCGAGCGCATTAATAAACCTAAAGCTGCGATTTCCAGCTGTGTAAGTGTTGTATTAAAGGATTTGTGTGTTTGCAGTGTTTCATTTAAAGCAGCTTTGTTGTTGAGATCATCGTGTTTATCTAGAAAGCCACAGGGTTTGGTTGTGGGGAGGAGGGGTGGTTAGGGTGGATGGAGGGGGGGGGTAAATATTTACCTGCCAGGAGCAGAAGTGTATCGAGTTGCACCTGTAGGCCAGATGTTTGCAGGAGGAACTTTATGGCAGGACAGCTGTCCTTCTGTTTATCCCCCCCCCCAGCTATCTGGGTCAATACTCCAGACCAAACTGTGTGTGTGTGTGTGTGTGTGTGTGTGTGTGTGCACGTGTGCTGTCTCTGTTAACACACTTTGCTCACATAGCATTTTTTTTTTTATAAGTGTACATGTGTTCAATTCTTCAGCTAAAGTCCTGAGAAGCAGCTGAAGGCCTTATGTTTATTACATACATTTATAACACACACACACACACACACACACACACACACACAGTTCCATCACATATCACACATGACTAATGAACCGCAGATGGATTTACAACACACACACACACACACACACACACACACACACACACACACACACACACACACACACACACAGGCATAGCTTCTTCAGATGTTTGCCAGACCTCAGAGTGTAGAGTTAGACAGACAGATGGAATGAGAGACAGACAGTTGGATTCAGACAGACAGACAGATGGAATGAGAGTGAGACTGAGAGATGAAGACAGGGTGTGTTGTTCTCTCTTGGCTTTTCATCACGTCTGTCTCTCAACCTGCATCTGTATACAGGTTACATTGTATCTCTCTGTCTCTTAAGCGTCTACCCACCTGTCTGTCTGTCTGTCTGTCTGTGTTTTCAGTGTCTGTCTCATTGTCTATGTCTGTCTGTAAGCATTTATTTGTATTCCTGACTATTAGTCAGTTTATTCTTTATCTGTCTGTCTTTGTGTCTGTCTCTCTGTTTCTCTGTCTGTGGTTATGTGTATATCTGTCTATCATCTGTTTTGCAAAGAGAACTTGGCATTATAGTGTGTGTGTGTGTGTGTGTGTGTGTGTGTGTGT
>JAQMCW010000016.1:557117-570011 GCA_030068335.1 Chrysichthys cranchii | reverse complement strand
GTGTCTGTGTGTGTGTGCGTGTGTGTGTGTGTGTGTGTGTGTGTGTGTGTGTGTGTGTGTGTGTGTGTGTGTGTGTGATAAAGATGCAGCAGTAGTAAAAAAACATAAATGATAAATTATGCTGATGCATCTATGAAAATGTAGTCTTGACCGTGACATGAGACATCTTAGCCTGCGGTTTAGAATAACCCTGCTGGAAATGTTTGAGTACATTCAGCCTGTATTATTAAACCACAGAATAGCATTAAGGGAAGGAAATTACATATAAGCTGTCAGGCATTTATTTGGTTACAAAGCATGCAACTAAAACATTATTCATCCATGAGCCCAGTTCCACTATAGATATTTCCATTAGATATATTTGGATAGAAAACACAGAATGTAAAGCTACCATACAGGAGCACTGATATGAATATTAATACAGGTGCTTCCTGAGTTACGATGGCCCGACTTATGATTTTTGAAAGTTACGATGACTTGTGATACACTAAAAATTTCGAAAAATAATTTCGAAAATAATTAAAATTTGCAACTCACAGAGTTAACTAGGTGGTACTGTACAGTGCATGACCTCAATATTTGTGTAGCGGGGTGTCGCGGCTGGACGGAGCTCAGAGACACAGTGCAGCTGCCTACATCATACAGGTGTGTGGAGCTCTCTGTCAAACTCTCTCTTTTGACAGAAATGTGATTTTAAATGAAATCTCGCTTAAAGGTTAACTCGCTCCTCAGCATAAAATATCAGTCTCCCTGTTAGCAAAAAAAGAGCAAATAAAGAGTTCGTAGCCCCATGGAGCATGATACAAAACTCTACGCAAAACACAACAGGACTACACACTCACCCACTGTACCATTATTTAAACTTTACAATTCATTTTCAGCACGAGCAGCATTAAACGCTCACCTCTTCCTTATTCAGGAAGTTAACAACGGCATAAACACGGCAATCTTAAAGCGACACTACCCAAAATACAGACACTTCCAAACTGCCCTTTTTTCTTAAATGGGACTGTGTTCTGAAGACAGATATTTTAACTTATCAAATAAAAGAAGATTTGAGATGTTGGTGAAGTTTCAAACATACAGGAAAAAGAATAAATTATAAACATATAATTTCAACCTGGTTACAGTACATAAGCTAGGCTAAGCTAGGCTGAGATACCTAAGGTAGGCTAAGTGGTTCAACACAGTTGTTCGACTTACGATATTTTTGACTTGCAATGGGTGTGGCCCAACGCATCTCCATCGTAACTTAAGGACTACCTGTATACCCTATCCAGGCTTGTTTTGTGGCTGGATGAAATCTGATGTTATCTGTACAGTTTAATAAGACTTTCTACTGCAATAATTTGAGAGCGTCACTCAAGAAAATGGTGATAGAAAGAGCTAATGAGTTTTAATACTTCAAGGACACTTTGTGAGCTGTGTGATCAGGAACAGCACTAAGAGCAAAAAGAAAGAAAGAAAGTTAGAAAGAAAGAATGCAACAAAGATGTCTAGATATCATAAGGATACAACATACACAATAATTTAATTTGAATAACTAAAGAAGTGAATTGAGGCAGTGGGATACAACATTGTTACATATTGAATGCCACAGGGGGGTTAATGGTCTAAGTGTGTGTGTGTGTGTGTGTGTGTGTATATCAGGTGGTTGAATTTGACGATGGCTCCGGGTCAGTGTTAAGGATCCAGCCCCTAAGGACACACCGAGATGAGGCCATCTACGAGTGCACAGCCACTAACAGCATGGGGGAAATTAACACCAGTGCCAAACTCACTGTCCTGGAAGGTACTGTGCACTTCATACACTCATTCTTCTACTGTGCTTTATGTCACGTTATCTGTGTCTCTCTCATTACTTGCTCTCCCTCCCCTCATTGAGTCTCTTAAGTTTGTGAAGTGAGCAATGTGTATTTTTCATTTTACCTCAATGAAAGTCAACATACTTCTGAGAAAGCCTCCAATGTTAACAGTGCTGAGGAAGGTTGACTTTTTCAATGCATCTTTTTTTTTCTTCCAAACAGCTTAGTGTGTTTGCGTGTAATCACTGATGAGCGCCCAGAACACTTTGGATTAGAAATGAAAAATGTCAGTTTTTCCACTCAGCATGTTGTATTTAAATGGAAGGTAAGGGCACAGTGTACTGGATGTCATGTTGGGTAAGACACGGGTTTGTTTCGACCAATCACACCACAGTTGTTCTGGTACCATTTGGACCCCAGCTTCTACCCCAATTATTCCCTTTCTTGTACTGTATAATACCCAATTCCAAGCAATTATTCAGTTTGAAAAATCCCAGTATAACCAATTAGCTCACAGGTCCTACACAGAATGTAAGTGTGACCAATCAGACTGCAGCTTCCACCCTCACTGCGATCATTAATTTCGAAAGGCTGATTACAACTTTGTTCTGGTGTGAAATCCAATTAAATGAATGATGTTTTTATCACAATTGATCATTCGTGCTTGTGCCATTCTCTAATGCTTATCTGATATTAACATGCACTCCTGAGTGATGATGAAAGATGCTGAAAGTAACGCTAATGATCGGACCTGCGTAGTTAAAGCTAGAATCGGTGCAACAATAGAACACCGACTACCGTGATGTCTAGTCATCATGATGAATAGGAGTGCCAAAACAAAGTGTTACCTATCAGCATGCTGTGTAAGTGTTATGAAAGCATTAAGTTGTACGGTAGCATGGGGTCTGTTTCGAGATCTAAACCACACACAAAGAACAAGACACCACCATTGAGACAGGTTTGCAGTAACCATTTGTGCTTCCTAAGTATTTGTAAGTCGAGTATGGGAAAGAGAATAGCTATGCCTGCTGATAGCCAGTGCTTTATTTTACATTCACACAGACATGAGGAGAACATGTAAAATCCACACACAGAAACCTGAGATCAGGAATGAACTATTTCGCCTTGCTTGCCCTCCTGGAACTACTGTGCATACACATCATTGCACAAGCAACATTCAGGCAATATCTTTGCGCCTAGAACTTGATTTGGTTTAGCATCACATGATTTAATTTATTTGTTTACTGACTGACCATGGCCAGCACTTTGGAAACAGGTGCGTACTTGCTAAAGTAAAGCAGAACGTGGGATTTCTAGTTGCTAAGTGACACGCTCTGCATGTTCATCACCACACAGACACTGGTAATAAAGCAGTGCATTCTGGGTTCATTTAAACGTGCAACATATTCAATGAGTGAGTGTGTAATGTGCCCCCCTCAGGACATTAGCCATTATAAGGAGTGACCAAGTCGACTAATACACCACTAGACCACAGACAGAGTGCTAATCATGCTATACACACCCTGCAGCCTGAGTGCATTATGAGTTTTAAATAGTGATTGTGACCATTTGTGTGTGTGTGTATATGTGTGTGTGTGTATATGTGTGTGTGTGTAATATTACCAACAGTCCATGTGTCTGTGTACGCTAACAGCGTCACAGCTGTTTGTTCACACACGCAAGCACACACATGCACATGCACATACACGCACACATCACACATCTTGGGTCTGTATTCCAGTGGTTGGCAGAACCCCATTTCCTGCTGAACCTAGTGGGAGGTTTGCAAAATATCAGTCATCAGACATGACGCGCTTGCTCTCTATTTCTCTCTCTCTGTCTCTCTCAAAAGAGGGGAAGCATCTCTCACCGCATTAACCACAAACGAGAATTATACACAAATTGTGTAACGTACACATTTTCAGTATGTACTTTTGTTATGCACCTTTTAGTGTACATAATAAATAATGTGCAATGCGTGCCCTTTACTATACACTTTTTTTAGTATACAGTCATAGTGTACACTGTTTTTACTAGGCACACATTTTCATGTTATTAGTATGCGTTTTATGCATTTTAACTGTTTTTTTTTTAAGTATTTTTTTTATGAGGCAATTTTCAATATGCAGTTTAATTTCTATTTTTTAGGGTGCATGTTACTTCCAGGTTTTTAAATATATATATATATAAACATTTGTGTATCATTTTATAATTAAAGACGCAAACTGTTCAGTCCATACTCTGTTTTTTTTCTGCAGTAAGCAATCAATCTGACAAGACTTATCTCCTGTAGACACTTAGAGATTAAAGGACACACTGTGTGTGCGTGGAGAGGACGCTACTGAATGCTTCAGAATGATTCAATCTGAGCGAGCTGATCTCAACCTGGGGAAGGGCTTTCAGTTGGTAAGAACACGCTGTGCTGGAGGTGTGTTAGCGAAGAGTGATGGAGTCTTGAGTGACGCAGTAAGTGTAGTAGCAGGTAGTGTATGCAGGCCCGCTGTAGATTAGTAGAGGACTACTGCAGTGTGTTGACTCCGTAAAGCTCCTGTGTGATGTTTATGGCTCTAATAGCTGCTCAGCTCATGCACAGCTGGTGTACTCGCACACCAAATTGCAGACTCAACATGTTTACCTGCTGACATCTAAACACGCCTGGCGTGCGTGTGTGTGTGTGTGTGTGTGTCTCAGCAACCCAAAAACTGGGTTAAATACATCAATAAATGCAACATCATATGTTTAAAGACAGGGAAGAAGAAATAGGTTTATAACATTTGTTGCTGTCCTCAACAACATTCTTGTGGAATGTTACCAGGTTAACAAGAAGGACTTGTCACTTGTCGTGTTCCAATACTTTAGCTCACTTGAAAAACTGGGTGGTTGGATAAAAAACGTGCCATGTTCTATGTTTGTTTAACACATCTAGATGCAAATACCAGGGAGTACAAGCTGAAACTCTGATCGCTCTCCGCATATTCGCCTTTTGGTCTCGCACACAAATGTCTTCACTGCACAGCGAAAACAAATGAATCGACCTTGTTGTTCTGATACTTTTGGCGGGGCCTGTGTTAGACCTGAGTGGTGGGTTTAGAAGTGAGGTTGGTGCGTACCAGCTACAGATTACTCACACAGATCATATATTTATAGCTGCCTAATGGGCGTGTTTCTTAAAAGAGTGGCGTACTGGTAATGTAATGCACATTTTAAAGTTTTATAACACTCTTGACTATGCTTACTTGTTAAGTACAAATGTTGAAACATGGAATTCAGACTCGTAATCTGAAATAGCTTGCTTTTTTTATGACTTTATTTCTTTTGGTAATGTCGTCATTTATATTGGTGTGACATAAGACATTTGATAAAGCTGGTTTAAATGTTCGTATCAGCATCTCAGAGAAACAGACAGGCAGTATACTGTACATAAATAAATCAGATGTGTTTCAGGGAAACTAATAAGGACTAAAACGCAGTGGCGTGTGGTGTTATAGGAGAATAATCGATGACCGGGTGGTGTGATGGGGCTGATAAAGTTATGGCTGATTATTTTATTAGGGCAGCACATCCACATGAAGTGTTTTATTCCTTTATATCACAGCAGTTTGCTAGTGATTACACTTCAGTCATGCTGTTTAACTGTTCATACTTACATTTAATGTAACCCTTTCTTGAATACTCTCCTGTGGAGGAAAAAATTACTGGCTGTTATAGAAGACATGACACTTGCGACTCCTTCTGTGTCTTAAATAAGAACGTTCCTCCATGTAAATAATTATGGACTTTTCTTTGTTAAAGAACGGCAGATCCGTTCATGTATTTATTATCTGACTTATGTGCATCGTTCTTATTTAAATGATAACATTAAATATAAATAAAAGAATGATGACACATACGTATAAATAAATCTGTATAAAACAAGCGCATTAATGTACCGTAAAGTTGTGCTTCGTCTAGAAGACGGAACTACTTCCAAAGCTGCTGCTAGAGAAAATTCCTCAACGCCCTCTGAATAATCAGACGTGATGAAATTTCAGCCATGAGACACAAAATCTGTGTCGGAATCTCTTTGGAGGAAAGATTCCAAAATGATGTCCAAGTTGACATATAAGTGTGTGGTTTCAGGGCTTAGGGCTCGAGTGCGGGTGGATTTCAGGGATTTTCTCATGCGAGACAGCTACTTTATGCTGATGACGACGTGTTCTGTAAAAGCGCTCTTACGCTGAGCTGTTTAAGCACTGTTAACCCTGGATTAGAGTGAGACGGAAATGGAGTCGGATTTAGGAATATGCCGGAATGATTGCGGCAGATCTGAATGCACGCGTGAGGAGAGCGGAGCAAGAACATCACACACAGGATTCGGTTCATGAATTGTATATCAGGACAAAAGGCAATCTGGATCTAAAAAAACTAATGAGCAGTCATATGATGGAAGTTGTAGCGAGTGATTATGTTTTTATTTCTTTATGATGATCAAAAGTCTCCTTAATGATAAGATTATGGGGCAGTTTTGACAATGTGAGGACATTTGGCCAGTAGTATTAATAAGAAAATTCCTTTTTTTTTTTTTTAAATCACAACTTTTCTTTAAAATAAAAGCTAAAAAGCTACACTAAACAACCGCAAAGATGTCCAGGTGGGTGCTCACTGAGGTTAAAGTTAGAATTACATGTGTAGATGTAGCATTATTTATCTGCAGTAACACGACAGTCATGGAAATTCCCCACAAAGCTAGAATTACAAACCTCTTGCCTGGAATAAGTCTTTATATAGTGTTCCCTCACCTGTATGCATGCTGGTGTATGTGAAGTGTCTGAATCTGTCAAGCTTTTTTGTCTCCAAGACATGTCTTGCTGTTTCTTCCTCTGTGTGTGTGTGTGTGTGTGTGTGTGTGTTTGTTGTTACCTGGTTACAAATGCAGAGATTGTGTTACTTGAATGAGCACACAGTGCTGCAGGCGTCTCTGCTGCTCCAGTGCTCCAAAGCAGGAGGCTGACTCTATCTTTATACACACACACACACACACACACACACACACACACACACACACACACACACACACACTGTCTCTCTCTCTTTCTTTAGCAGTGATTCATCTAGCAGGTATTATTATATTTTTACCTGAGTTAGGGTGATGAACGCTCTCTGTAGTTAAACTGATGTGAAAAAGGAGCCCTGGGCCAAAAGAATCACACACAGCCAACCTCCTGATTGTCTCACCCCCAAGCATACACAACACCCCTCCATTTATCCCCTAACCCCAACCCCTAACCCTAACCCTTACATACCTCTGTTCAGCCGTGCCCACAAACAACCTTGCCCCACCCACAAAAGGGCCTCAGTAATCTCATCCGGAAACCCTTAAATTACAGCCCTGTCCACACTCATCCTCAGCTGACTGTGGTTTTTATCCCCAGATAAGATAACAAGCGCTAATCCCCGTGTGATTGACGACACTCGGGCGAGACAGCTGTGTTCAGACGTCCACCGCTGTGTTTATTATGAAACCTGCGCCACCTATGGCCTGAACGTCAATCGTGTCTTTACTGACGGTAAGACAAACACACACACACACACACACACACACACACACACACACACACAAGTTAGACAGACAGACAGACAAGGGGACACAGAGACAGATTCAAAGAGATAGTCTGGTGAACATAGAGAGGATACAGACAGACAGAAAGACAGACAGGTACAGACTAGAACATCATTCAGACAAATAGTGGGAGGGGGAAAAAAATCATAATATAGTACAGAGAGTATACACTAAACATCACACACACACACACACACACACACACACACACACATACACACTGATGTTGTGTTGCTATAATAAATAAATAAATAAATAAATAAATAAATAAATAAATAAACAAAGAGTTGTGACGTCACACAGCTGCTCAGAAGATTGTTTCCATGAAGAGACAGCTGGCTCTCTACACGTCCTGTAAGTCTTTACCCAATTCTCCCAGTCACTCAGGCGGATCCACACCACTGTGTGCAGCTTTTACACCACAGGTACTGCGCACAGTACACACACACACACACGCGCGCGCAATCTTTACCTCTCTGTCATTATCTTGCTGTTGTTTGTGTGAGCACTGACTCATCACGAGAGAGAAAGAAAGAGAAAAAGTACAGCAAATTCCTAATCAGTTACTGTGTGTGTGTGTGTGTGTGTGTGTGTGTGTTTTGTCTTGTGCTTGTTTTTAGGCCAGTAATGGAGGTCAGAGCAGTGATTATTCCTCCTCTCTTCCCTCCACTCCGGTCATCACTCATAAACACATCAGCATGGCGTCTGGAGGAGAGAAACTCAGCCGAACGTCTCAATTCACAGTCAGTCATTACCCCTAATCCCTATACCGCTAATCTCAATCCCTAAATCCTTAACTCTAATTCCTATACCCCTAATCTCAATCCCTAAATCCTTAACCCTAACCCTAATCACTAAACCCCAAGCCCTAATCCCTGAACCCAACACCTAATACCTAAACCGTAATCCCTGAGCCCTAACCCCTAAACCCTAATCCCTGGCCCTTAACTCCTAATACCTAACCCCTAATCCCTGAACTCTAACCCCTAATACCTAAACCCAATCCCTGAATCCTAACTCCTAATACCTAAACCCTAATCCCGAACCCTAACCCCTAATACCTAAACCCAATCCCTGAACCCTAACTCCTAATACCTAACCCCTAATCCCTGAACCCTAACCCCTAATACTTAACACCTAATCCCTGAATCCTAACTCCTAATACCTAAACCCTAATCCCTAATACTTAAACCTTAATCCCTGAACCCTAACCCCTAGTACCTAAACCCTAATCCCTAATACTTAAACCCTAATCCCTGAGCCCTATTCCTGAACTCTAATCGACAAATCCTAAACCAGTGGTTCTTAAACTTTTTTGGGCGTGACCCAAATTCATGTCTGGTTGGTATGTTGCGAGCCAACCCCCCTGCGCGGGTGCGCGCTGTTAAAATTTGGCGACCGGGGGGGGGTGCGCCGTTAAAAATTGCCGACCGGGGGTGCGGCTGGGTGGGGGGCGGGTGCGCGCCATAAAAATGTTGCGACCGGGGGATGTTTTTTCTCTAAGAAAAATGATTTTTTTTTTGTCATGCCCTCGCGACCCATTCTTGAGGGGCTTGCGACCCATTTTTGGGTCGTGACCCATTCTTTAAGAACCCCTGTCCTAAACCATAATCCTTGATTCTTAAACCCTAATCCCAAATCCCGAAACCCTAATCTGCAATGTTCAGTTTTTTCCTGTTCATTTTATTTCCCCTGGTGTTGTCGTTGTTGTGTAGCTGCGCAGAGGAAGTGACTCAGACCGGAGGAGTGCAGATAGTAAAGCAGATTTTGGAATCGGTCGCACAATTCCAATTAAACAGGTGTGTGTGTGTGTGCGTGTGTGTGTTGTTAAGGTTAGTATGTATATATAGATGTAGAGAGATGAGTCGTGTGAACTCCAGCTAAAGCCTCGGCTGAGTCTGATCCTTCGGCCTGTCTGTGCCCTTCAGAGTGTGTTACTGAAGCGCAGCGGGAGCTCTCTTAAACAGGAGTGGAAGAAGAAATATGTGACTTTATCTGCTAACGGCACGCTGAGTTACCACGCCAACGTCAGCGTGAGTGTCACACCCTCATCATACACAAAAAAGTACAGAACACTCACAGAGACAAGAAGTGTGATTTTCTGCGAATGTCTGCCAATAAATAAAGACAGACCTATGTGCATATATATTCATTACTTTTATAATAAGTACTGTTATTGAGTTCTCTCTCTCTCTCTTTGTGTGTGTGTGTGTGTGTGTGTGTGTGTGTGTGTGTGTGTGTGTGTGTGTGTTGTAGGACTACATGCAGAACGTTAATGGTAAAGAAATTGATCTGCTGCGTGTGACAGTTAAGGTTCCTGGGAAGCGCCCCCCACGGGCTGTACCATCCTTTGCACCCCCGCCTGGGCTGAATGGAACATTCCAGGGTGAGCTAACAGCAGATGACACCTGCTCAGGTGAGTGCTAACCCTAACCCTAACCCTAACCCTGACCCTAACCCTGACCCTGACCCGGACCATGATACCCCCTACAGCTCAGGTTAGGATAGGTCTGACTCTCATCTTTTAACTGTAAAAGTTCATCATGTCACTGCTCTAATGAGGTATGTAACTGGTTTGATCGTGTGTGTGTGTGTGTGTGTGTGTGTGTGTGTGTGTATGTGTATGTGTGTGTGTGTGTGTTGATTTCAGCTTCGATGTTGGTGAGCGCTCATGTATCAGTGGATGATGCAACAGGAGTGTACGGCCAGAGAACCCCATTCACTCTTTCCTCTGTGCACAACATCGGTGTGTAACACTCCCTGAGGAGTAACACACAGCAGGACGTGCCGTTAGAGGAAAATAATCAACTACAGGGTGGTGTGGTGAAGCAGAGTTACTGTTATAGCACTGATGCTGATTACAGGGAGTCCTCAGTTTACGGCGTCATTGACCTACGGCGTTTTCGTGGTTACGTCGGTCTCTATCTTCCATAAATTTATTAAGAAAGTCTTAGAAAGAGGCTTTGTTTACATTCGGCGTCGATATTTAAATGAATGCGGCGCTCAGGATCGACCTCTCGACCAAACCCGACAGAGTTCATACAAACCCTGAGCACAAACGTACGGACCAATCAGAACTGAGTCCTTCGCCACGTCAGCCAATCAGTGCGATTGTTTTTCTTTTTTCTTTTCGTTACCTAGTTGGAGATCTGGGTGGTTTATTAGATGCTGTCTTAGGCTGGTTTAACATTATACAGTGTTGTACAGTGTGTGAGTTCCGCCTAATGGTGAAAATCGTGTTTACGTCGAGCCGTAGGAACAGAACTCCACCGTAAATTGAGTATTTGTATTTAGTGTTTTATTCTTCTTATACCACAGCTAATTACGAACAATTATAATTTTTTATTTATTAATTAAAGAACGTCACATTGTGCTTTTTATCCATTAATTGCTACATTTAATATTGTGGGCTGTTATTATTATTATTATTATTATTATTATTATTATTATTATTATTATTATTATTGTCATTATTATTATTATTTTTTTATTATTATTATTATTGAGTAAGTGAAGTGTGCTATATTGTTGCGTTATATGATGTTCAACGTCAGATATTGAGGGCGTGTTGAACCCGACGTTAATGAAAGACCCGAGCACGTCCCCTACAGCCGACAGGAAGAAGCAGCGGAGGAAGAAGAACGTGACTCAGAGATCAGAAAGCACTCTGGGACATGCTGAAGGTCAGAAATTTGTAAACGCTCCTCATGTGTTAACGTTACTGGGGTGTTATTCTGTCCTGATCCGTGATGTATCTTTTCTCGTCCCTTCTGCGGAGAAGCTCTTTATTCTCCTTTCAATCACACACCACGGCCTGTACACCTTACTGTGAGACGAAGTAATGTGTTCTGTTTCCTCTTTTCTTTTCTCGCCTCTTTGTCCTCCAGCCAAACGCAAAATGTGGAAATTAAAAAGTTTTGGCAGCCTGAAAAACATCAACAGGACAGGTAATGAAGTGAGAGAAGGATTTTACGCTCGCTGCAGATTTCACCTTCAACACTCGCGCCTGCGTTTCATTTCATTTCATTTCATTTCATTTCCACTTTCCAGTTTCCCGTCTTATGACTCAGCACATGTTTATTTAAACCACTTTCACAACATTTTTATTTATTATATGTAACATACTGCATCGTCTCCGTGTTCCTGGATGTTTACACCTATTATAATCACTGGATTAATTTGATGAAATATATCTTATTTACTGTATATATCTTATTCACTACACTCATCCAGACATATTTGTATTTATTTGGGTTTATTTGAATTTTGTATGTTTTATTCAGTGGGTGTGTGTGTGTGTGTGTGTGTGTGTGTGTGTGTGTGTGTGTGCACTGCAAAAAAGATCTCTAAGCAAGTGAAGATATCTTGAATTAAGGGAATTTTATGTTCCTCACTCTGAGATTATTCTCTAATAAATATAAACTTAGTAAAACTATATCTAGACATATTTTGCAAATAAAGCTTTTGGCAAGTAATTTTGCTTCCTTTTTTAGAAATAAATGCTTGAAATAAGTAAAATTACCTCTTTGCAGCATAATTTTTTTTTAAAAAATGTCCAGGAGTAAGTTTAATAACTCTATAATTGTTTCATGTGAGTAAATAAATATAGATATTTGCTAAGTTTCCCCATATTTAAGAAATGTTTACTTGCTATTACTTTATGCAGTGTGTGTGTGCTTGTGCTTGTGTGTCTATCTCTGTGTGTGTGTGTGTGTGTGTGTGTGTGTGTGTGCGTGTGCGTGTGTGTGTGTGTGTGTGTGTGATCAAATGTATATTTTTCACTTGTAATTGACTTTTGTATGTTTTCATGATTTCGCAGTAGTACCCCGAGAGGAGCAAACAGAAGCGTGTTCGCTTCTTCTCCTAAATCGGTGTGAACTTGGCCCTCTGTATGATGAGAACGTGAATAAAGTACTTCAGTTTGTTTGTGTATGCAAAATAAACGTATGTGATTCGTTATTTCATAAGTTAGGGTTAGTCATTTAATAATTATTAAAACAGTTCACAGTTAAGAGTGCGCAAACAAACCAAAATGCCTTTCATCACGTTCTTGTCTCTCTGCTCCCTTATTCCCTACAGTCATGTGCACTCTGTAGTGTGCTAAAAGAGTCTACATTAGACAGTTCTGACCTGTTTCCCACAGTCCCAGTGTAATGAGTGTGTGTGTGTGTGTGTGTGTGTGTGTGTGTGTGTAGATGATGAGAACTGTGAGTTCCTGATTGTGTCCAGTTCGGGGCAGACGTGGCATTTTGAGGCTCAGAGTGCGGAGGAACGAGACTCCTGGGTTCAGAACATCGAGAGTCAGATCCTCGCCAGTTTACAGAGCTGTGAGAGCAGCAGGCACAAGGTGACCTTTGACCTCTAATATCCTCTATGTGTGGTCCTGCTGTGTGTGTGTGTCGGCTGTGTGACATCTGTGTGTGTGTGTGTGTGTGTGTGTGTGTGTGTGTGTGTTACAGGCGAGGAGGACCAGTCTGAGTGAAGCCGTGG
>JAQMCW010000016.1:545636-557017 GCA_030068335.1 Chrysichthys cranchii | reverse complement strand
GGAAATTTCTCAAGAAGTACATCAGCACTGTGTGTGTGTGTGTGTGTGTGTGTGTGTGTGTGTGTGTGTGTGTGTGTTACAGGCGAGGAGGACCAGTCTGAGTGAAGCCGTGGCGATTCAGGCCGTCCGGAACGCTAAAGGGAACTCATTCTGTGTGGATTGTGACGCGCCCAGTGAGTGTTTATGTGGAGAATGAAACTGTTCGTTATTGAACCTGAACACAAATCTGAAATTTTACACTTTACACTGAGCAACTCATGATACTTCAGAGCGTATTCTGAACCAGATCATGTGATGCCCCACCTTTCTCTTTGTTCTGCTGGTTCGGTAAACCGTCTGAGGTTATGTACACAATATTATACAGAGTGGGACATGAAAAAGTTGCCTGCCTTTAATACCGGTCCCACGCTCTTTGGAGGAGCCATCACCCCTTCCTCTCTGTATGTCGCCCCATGTGTGGTAGCACAGAGGTGAGCGGGGACCACTTTTAGCTTCTCGTTGTGACTTTTGTTTAAGTGAATAAAAAACATTTATTTTCTCATTCATCCTATCTTCCGATCACCAGAGGCGGGCTGCTTTTTCGTGGCCCACCCTGTATTTAGCTGAACATTTGCTAGCCTGGCTGAGCCTAGCTACCGGTTTAATAACACAGAAAGCCTGGATAGATAAACTGTGTTATCGTGCCTCATTGTTATGATTATGTAATAGTGCTAAACTTTCCTATTGTGTCATTTAAATCAGTGCTAAGCAGTACAAGGTGTGATGATCACACGATCAGGTTTGTAATTAGCCGATTAAGTTGAACTAAATCACCATGTAAACGCCCATCACGCAAAATATGTTGCCATTTGATAGAAACACCCAGTGATCACATTTTCAGAAATTGTGTAAAAAACGTAACCCGAGGATCCAGAGTGGTGTCACAGAGGAGCGTTCAGTCTCTCACCTGGAGATCACAAGCTCATATCCAAATGATGCCACAGCTGTTTGGGACCAGGAGCTAAGAGAGCAATAATTGTCCATGCTGGTTATGTGGGAGGGGCTTACTCTCTCTGCCCTGTCAATCACAGTGGCATTAGCCAATCCTAGGCATCTGTGAGTGCATGTATGAGGAAGAGGGCAGACAGCGCTGTGTGTTATGCCACTCTGTGATGCGATTGGCTTTGTGTCTCAGAGGATGCACATGTCAGCCCTCTCCCTCACCCTGTCACATGATCCGAGAGAGCTGGGGAGACCTGTCCAAGACTAGATTTTTAAAAAATGGGGGGAAAGTCCAAAAACCCCAAAAACACAAACCATGCTTTTCTCCCTCCCAGATCCCACATGGGCGAGTCTGAACCTTGGGGCTCTGATCTGCATCGAGTGTTCAGGGATCCATAGGAACCTGGGCACTCACCTGTCCCGCGTCCGCTCTCTGGACCTGGACGACTGGCCGTACGAGCTCACGCTGGTCCTCATTGCTATCGGAAACCACATGACCAACAGCATCTGGGAGAAACGCACAAGAGGACTCCAGAAACCGCGACCTGACGCCACGAGGTGAGTAGAAATGTGAATCACCTTTAACGAAACACTAACACAGTGAAGCAGTGTGTGAGATAAACACATCAGACATCACACTTCAGGGGGTTACCACTAAATAAATCACTTCTTTGGATATGTGTGTGTGTGTGTGTGCAGGGAGGAGCGTGAGGCGTGGATTCGGGGGAAATATGAGCAGAAGATGTTCTTGGCTCCTCTCTCCTCTCTGACCGACGGATCGGACGCTCCTCTCTTGGCCCGCCTCCACGCCGCTGTGATTGACAGGGATCTTCCCAGACTCCTCCTCCTGTTAGCTCACAGCACAAAGGAGGAGATCAATGCTCCGCCCCCCTATATGATTCGCTATGGTAACGGAGGCGTGCACCAAGCGCAGTCGGCCCTGCACGCGGCGTGTCAGTTGGGAGACGTGGTCATGACGCAGCTGCTGATCTGGGTGAGGATCTGAACGGCACGTGCAGTCGCTCATGGCGTGTTGTGTCTTGTGGGCGTGGCCTGATGAGAAACAGTGGTAGCAGTACACAGCTTTTACACCTAATTAATTAAACACCAATTAAATGGGCAGTGGTAGCTCAGGGGTTAAGACGTTAACCTACTGATTTGAAAGGTTGTCAGGTCAAATCCCAGCATCACCAAGCTGTCACTGCTGGGCCCTTGAGCAAGGCCCTTAACCCTCAACTGCTCAGTTGTATAAATGAGACAAATGCAAGTCGCCCCGGATAAGGGTGTCTGCCAAATAACGCAAATGTAAATTAATCAGTGTGAAAAATCAATCGTGTGCTTTACAGTAATGCGTTGCGTGCTCAGATTCATGCTAGCTTCGTTCTGAGATTAGATTAGCGAAGCGAGCTAACTGTGCTAGCTAGGTGCACTCACCAGGAACACCAGCAATCTCTGCTACTTCCTTCCAAGCATTATTTTTCTTCCTAATGTCTCTGTGCACATTGTGAGAGCTTGTATATGACAGCAGGAGATGGGTCTTTCATTTTCTATCAAACAGTAAACAAGAAAGAGATAGCAGTAATAACTAAAGTTGTGAGCAGGGAACTGAAGAAGCGTCTGAGGAATCCTTCGAAACAATTTGTTGGATTTGACGCTTTTTACTGCCGCTGTGTTACAGGGAATCTTCTGTTCAAATATCACGTAGGTAGAAATTACACAATAATATGTTGCTTGGTCTTTCACTGTAACACACAAAGGGTGGGTTACAGCAGCTGGGGAAACGGCCATGTTGCTCTGAGCCCTGTGACAGGAAGTCTAATCACATGAGACTTGTCCCTCTTTCTCTCTCTCTCTGTCTCTCTCTCTCTCTGTTCATGTCTCAGTACGGCAGTGATGTGAGGAGCGTGGACGCTGCGGGACAGACAGCTCTCACCCTGGCTCGGCGAGCGTGCAGTCAGGCCTGTGTGGAGATCCTGCTTCAGTACGGTTGTCCTAGTGAGATCAGCCCCACCATGTCCTCTGCCTCCATCACATCTCCATCAGGAGCAGCCAGTCCCAGTCTCTCACGCAACAGCAGCTCCACCAGCCTGAGCCGCGGCAGCAACAAGAGACACCTCTCCTGAAGGTGAGAGCAGAACGCTCGGGTCTGAAGCCCGCCAAGCCGCACAGGCCGAGCACTAATGCTTAACGCGGATTAATAGCTGATGTTCATTACAGCCAGCTGTGTGTATTAATACTCCACTGCTATGCCTAAATGCACTGAAACACCATGAACGCTTCTCTAACATTTTGAAACCATCTGAACTCTTTCTGGACACTATCACATGAAGCTGAAAACACTCATAAGGAAGAAAATAAAACAGGTTCATCACTAACTCCAGAAATATCAGAGATTTTAAAATGCTTGAAATTCCACAGACCTCAAAATACAGATTTATTTCACAATCAAATGATTCAAGAATCAGGCACACTGTGTGTGCAAAGGTTTTGCTATTTAACAAAAACAAAGGGTTTTTCAATTTCATTTACTTTTTTTTTTTTTTAACTTACCCAGGAACACATTTTTTATTAAAAAATTGTCATTACACTCCAGTTGATAAATACTCTTTTCTGATTGGCTGCCTGCCATTTACTATTGGCCAAAATGCCATTATATTCCAGTTGATAAATACTCTTTTCTGATTGGCTGGCAAGGTGTTTAATAACTCCATAAAATGGGATGTCTACAAAGTAGATCGACTATAAAAAGCTTTAATCATCATTCCATATCAATGCTCCGGGAACCTTAGAACAGTAACCATAACAACCACAGCAAATTATCTGTTGACTAGCAGCCTGCATAGCTGGTAACCATGCCAACCAAACCATCTAGCCCATCCACCAGAAGTTATCCTTTTTGAGGCCAAAAGTAAACCACAAGCACATTTGTTTCTGAGAAAATTACTCCTCGTGTGTTCTTTCTAGGCCCGTAAATATACAACTATGTTTAGATGTTGTGTATTCGGGGTATAAGTGGGATAACAGCTGCTGAGGTGTCCCGATATACGGAATTAATGAACTCGTAGAGGAAACTCCACTTCGCTTCGCATTGGGGAGGTCATAGCCTCTGCCTCCTCTGTTCTTAATCCTGTATAGCAGGACCCCACTACAGACGTTATCCCTTACACAGCATTCATAAAGGCGTTGGGGGTTGTTGCTAGTGTCATTGCCTTAGCAATGTGTGTCCATGAGTTTGGGGGCGGAGCTTCTGAAGGTGCGCTGAACGTAGGTGCGCGTTTGTTTGGCTGTTGAATTCACACATCGACGATCTTTCTGCTGAATCGATGACCGCACCTTTAAATGAATAACCGAGTGTATGTTTGGTATTTACTTAAAGTGGGTTTTTTTTTTATTGTTCTTGTTATTTTCCAGGTCCAACGCGTGGCAAAAATCCTTAAGAGAAATGATTTTCCTGTGAAATAACCCGGCGCTCCAGATTAAATCGTGAATCCAGTGCGAACTCCTGAAGTGTGAAGAGGCTTAAGAATCATCGGAGAGAAAAAAAAAAAATTGGGATTAATTACTGCGTAAATACTGTGACATGAACATTAACTCTGCAGAAACGTGCTGAGGTCGTGAAGCGCTTTAAAAGAAGAACACAAATCGGAAATAAATAAGTAAATAGAACACATGTACATATAGAGTAAGAGTCGAGGATATTTGTATGTGAGAGAGAGAGAGAGAGAGAGAGAGAGAGAGAGAGACTACATGATGAAATGTATAGGAAATAAAATTAGGGGAAAAAACGATTATCGCTAGTTGATTATTATTATTATTATTATTATTATTATTATTATTATTATTATTATTATTATTATTATTATGGTATGGAATAAATGAGTTAGTTTTCTTCTGCAGTATAGGTGAGGAGAGCGAGTCAGATCCCCCTGATATCTCATACACACACACACACACACACACACACACACACACACGGATTAGCCTGCGCTAGCATGCTGTGAAATAAGCTAGGGTGTTAGCAAAACTTACAGAATTAGCTAATAGTGCTCTAGAATCAGAAAGAATTAAGTATATTAAACTGCCATTAGGTCAACATGAACAGCTAAATATCTTACAAGGTCTTAAATAAATAGATTATGAAATAAGTGAGTCGGGGGGAAACGGCTCGTCCATCACACAGGCACTTTAGGAAAAAAAAATCAAGTATACTAAATACCATTTAAAGCAAGTACAGTTCTAGTGTTTTCCTGCAGTTCATCATTTTCCTCTAGCTTCACTCGAGATGAGAAAATTAACAAGTGCACGAGGGGAAGTTGTATTGGAACACAGCCCTCCTCACATGTGCTTTAGTTTCCTTTTTAACGAATCTGAAGGTACCCTATAACCGACTTTCCATTTTGTAAACAAACCTGTAGTGAAACATGAAAAGATTCAGTAGTAAAGGTTGCGAACCGGCGCTTTGGACCCGAGCTTACTGTTATCAGCTGTTTTTACAGCCCGTCACACTGATTTAATGCCTTGCGTTTCATTTGAATGTACTTCAGATCCTCATGTTCTCAATGCAGTGTTTCTAACTCAGCTGGTGTCGTGTGCGTGTGTGTGCGTGTGCGTGTGTGTGTGTGTGTGTGTGTGTTGCCGATTGTGCCATTACGATCATAAGCTAGCCCGTTCCTGCATCGCGTTGAGCTGAAGGTATTATAGCGCAGTGTAGAGCGAGAGCAGAGGCATGCCGCGACGATGGACGATCACGAGCCTTGTGCTGAATCTGACAGCTCCTCACGTAGTGTTAAACGTTTACACTTGGTATTTTGCAGGTTTTTCTTTTGATGTTTTCTAGTAAATCAGACGTACTCTAGGAAAACCACGGATAATAAAGATGTTGGTGTGTTTCAGTAACTTCATCTCTCCACTTTAGTGCTTCTGCTCTTCGCTGTGACTTTCTTATTTTCTGGCAGTTTTGACTGAATGCGTTTATCCATGTGCAATGTTAAAGATGTTTTTTCTACTTTTAACTGCACTCAAAAAAATAAAAAATAAAAAATACATAAGACACCAAAATAATAAATGTTTTATACAGAGACGGGTTTCTGTGTGTTTCCTGCTCCTCCGCTGCAGCTGTTCAACTAATGCTAATCTTTACCAAGTCCTCATTCGCACTTCATACATGCTAATAAGTTCTTCTAAATTGTTTAAAAACTTTTTTTGACAGATTGTAGCTGGTGTTCTGTAGAATCAACTCTCAGCTTCCTAGGTAGTCATGGTGGAGCATGCTCACCTTCTCATCTAGCTTCAGAGAGTTACAAGTGCTAATAAAGGGCCCTTAGGGGCAGGAACTACACTGCCCCATCTTTAAGGCGGGTTGGGGCAAAAACAAAGCCAGGGTGTCCGTACAGAGCCATTTTTTCCTCCTAAGATATGTTGCTATTGTTACAGACCAAGTTTCTGCTGAGTTTTGTGCAAAACAGATGCAATTTTTAAAAAATCTGACAAAACACAATAGTGAGTGTCCTGCGTTTCCTCTGAGTGCTGTTATGTGATTAAAATCTGGGTTTCCCCTGCCATGATGGCTCTTACAGAGTGCTCTTATTTCAGAAAGGTAGTGCTGCTCATGTCATGTCATGTCATGTCATGTCACATGGCTTAAATTGGGGGTGGGGGTTGGGGGAGTGTTTCCATTTGAATTTTGTGAAATATTTATTTTTATAACCTTTTCAAATGTATCCATATATCATAACCGTTAGCAAATACTCTGAGAGTCACCTCAGGTGAATAAAAGTGTAAGAACGTCTGGTGCTAACTGAGTTTTTTCAAAAACATTTTACAATTTACATTTTTTTTAATCCTCAAAAGTCGGTTTCTGTTACGTAAACACAAACACCGGTTCCCGGAATCCTCTGCTCCACAGACTTATCACCTGAGCTGTCACATGACACTCTGATGTCTAATCGCACACACTTATTGCAAATACACACCTCATATAGTTCATCATTAGTGATGCTTTCAAGTCTTTATCTTACAGAGTAATAATAATAATAATAATAATTGAGTATATGTTGTTCTTAAGTGTTGTCTAGCTCTACATTCACACTAGAGAGCAGCACACTGACAGCTGATCAGTCATCTCCTGCAAATGCACCACGCAGAGCTGCGATTTCAATGAGATAGAGATGATCTATGGTAAATTTATGCAAATTAGTTATGATGCTGTAAAGAAGTGGCAAATCCAAACAATTTGATTGAAATCCATGCGAATGATTCTTCAGGCTAATCCTACAGCACATGCGATTCGACGTTTCTTCAGTTCTCCACTCACACCTTTAGTTCCTACATGCAGTTAAGTCCGTTTTACTGTTTAATGCACAAATGGAAGAAAGACCTATCCCCGTAATCTACCCGTGTCCCGTCAGAAAGAGACGTCACACTCTGACACCAGATACAAACATTTTCAGACTTTATTACAGACAGACCTTTCACAAGCACCAGCAGCTCTGAGCTTCTTATCGCACACAGTTTCAACGCTGCGTTCACTTCACAGTGTGATGGGGGTTTATGGCACTTCCTCTCCAATAATAATAATAATAATAATAATAATAATAATAATAATAAGAGAACTGTAAATGGAAAAACTGAATTGATTGATAGTATTCTGGTCTTGCAAGATGAATTTGGCCCACTTTTTTTAGCATTGTGCGGGGTTTTTTTTTTTTTTTTTTTTTAGTCCAAAATGAAAAGGCTAATGTAGCTAACAAACAATGTGGAAGCTAACAGCCACCAGTTTAGCACTGTGAGCGTTTCCTAGGCACATTAACACATTTATGTTTTATTTGTAGGAAAGCTTAGTGTTTATATTAAATGTGTTTCGAGCCTCTTTTTTAAGAGTTAAAATCGTGAATAGTTAAATCTGAAACTGAAACATACACCTAAACACCACAGAAAAGTGTTCTCCTCCTGCAGGTGGTGTAAAAATAAAGCAATAACACTGTTGATCTTCTCCAAGGGCTGCGTCCTAAACCAAACACTACGACACTAAACAGTACACACAACACCGGTGTTACTCTTTTGTGTGGTTCTGCAGTTGGCGGACGGAGCCCATGATGGCATCATCTTGTTCCTGTTTAGAAGGTTCATCAGAAATGCGGTGGAGCTGCTGAGACACTTCTTCAGAAATTTGTGAAATGTTTAGAAGAAGAAGAGTTTTAACATGCACTCAGTCCATTAGTGGAGCCTGTGAGAGTGAAATGAACTTGTAGAAGGTATTACTGCTGAAATCTGATGACACTGTGGTTGTTGATGTTGTTGTTGATATTGTTGTCATTACTGATCTGTAGCACCGGCTGTCCTTGTGGCACGCTTTCTCGGTGAAGCCCTCGGAGACGCTTTATCTAAAAACGAGCAAGAGGACGCAGGTTATAACGAGTTAATTATAAACCTGAGTCTTAATGAACGTGACGTTTAAATAAAAAAAAAAAGATAAAAACGTGACAACTGCACAGCACAGTCAATCAAGCATGCTCATTAGAATATTAGGCCACGCCCATTATTTCATTTACACCTTATGTTATTAATCCAGACTTTTCTGAATGTTTAACTGAACACTCAGGTTCAGTATATAACAAACTAATATTTTACACCTGATCTGTGATGGCATCCTTACTGCCAATCATCTTAGCCAATCAGACCTGTTGGTATAAACTATGACACCTGGTGGTGGTAGCACCCTGGGATAAAAACAAGTCATTAAGGCAGGGATTAAACTCACTCATGGCATTGAGAGTTTCCTGTGGAATCCAGCTAATGTCCACATCATTCATCCCCCCTGTGCCTGTTTCAACCTTCACCAGAACACGCTTCCTCTGAAATAACAAAGGCCAAAGGTCACGAATTGTAAGCAGAGAGATACAGGATGTGTTCCTCCTCTAACACACTGCTGAGCACACATAGCCTGTTTAATACGGTGCTCGGGTTTGACTCATTCCTGAGAATATTGGAGTGAAATGTACGCACCGTGCGAGACTCCAGGACCTGATACATGCCGAAGAGCATCAGGAAGATCAAACCGCCAAGGAAGATGTACATGAACATCCTGTGAATGATGACATCGAGATTATTAACTCTGTCACAGAACATTTACTAAAAACTGTGCACACTCATCCGCCTGCAAAGTCTACAAATATTTCTGCAATAAATACAGTCAATATATTACAGTGCCCAAAATTGGGTGAGGGTGTGTATGTGTTTGCCATGATTGATGTGTGAGATGTGCTTTTATGGAATGGCTGTGTTGGCAACGAGGCACCTTTCTGGAGCAGCTCTTTAAATTTTGTTGTATTTAAACGCAAAGGAAATAAAGGCATTCAAATCTGTTCTATTCTATTCTAAAATCACTTCGACTGAATCACTGACACAGAATCAATACACAGAATCACTTACACTGAATCATTTACACTGAATCACGTACACTGAATCATATAAACAGAATCTTTTACACAAAATCATTCACAATGACTCCTTTACACTGAAACCTTTATACTGAATCATTTATACTGCATGACTTACAGCTTTAAATCAATAATATTAAAGTAAGCACAGCTTTGTCCTTACGTCTCTCCATCCAGACCCTCATCCAATTCGGTGATCGTCACCGTCTGGTTAAAAATAGCGCTCTGGTAAACATTTCCCTTTAAAAGAAGAATGTCAAGACTCTAAATTAGACTCAAATATCTTCAAAGACATCACAGAAATAAAATATGGTAATAACAAATAAAAAAATAGAATACATAATTTGGGAAATAGACACACATACACACACCCACCCACATGGACGTGTATTAAATCCTGCAATAATGATAAATTAAGATCAAAAATAATAAAATAGCTATTATTTCTCTAACAATTCATAGACAGTTATATAATGGCTATGTAATTACCAGGTCCCAGATTCTCCTTTCTTGATTTTAAATATGTCATAAATGTGTTATATGTAGTAAAGCCATGTGGTGATGAACCTCAGAGTCATGGTAGTTGAGCAGAATGACGAGACCGAACGGACGACCGGCCATTGGCTGGGCGGGAATAAACGAGTACTCAAACGACGCCTGCTTCTCCGGCTGCACCACAGCGTCCAACTGCAGAGCTGTAAACTACACAGACATCACAAAATTATCACATCATATAACATCCGTAACAGGAAAAAAAACATAATCTGACCTTATTATTATTATTATTATTATTATTATTATTATTATTATTATTATTATTATTATTAATTTCTGTAGGATGTCCAGACTTACGTTTTGGATGTAGAACTGGTAGTCCTGCGGGTAACGGAAAGATGCTTCGAGAGAGCGAACTGTAAAATCCTGGCTGCCTTTATTAGTGAAACCAACCAGAAATTTGACGATCTCATTGGCTGGGAACTCTACAAAAAAAAACCATACAAAATATAAACAGACATATTAAAGACAGACGCATTTATTTTCATCCCGTCATCCATTAAAAGCACAAAA
Organism: Chrysichthys cranchii; assembly: GCA_030068335.1. NCBI lineage: Eukaryota > Metazoa > Chordata > Actinopteri > Siluriformes > Claroteidae > Chrysichthys > Chrysichthys cranchii. The sequence continues at coordinate 546,530 of JAQMCW010000016.1, read as the reverse complement.
TCGTGTGCAGTGTACGATATACACTCTAACAGTGACGTGTGCTGCAGTCGGTGACGTTAAACACGTGTGACGTCAGAGAAACTCAGTGTCCGACCTTCTCCTGTGACGAAGACGATGGTGGTGTCTGCATCGGGGTGAGACGCCACATCTGTAGTCTGGGAATCTTCATCTAAGTCGTCAGCATCATCCACATCCTACAGAGAGAAATAACGAGTCAGCATGATATGCATGTCAACAAAACGTGCAGTAAATTCCAGTGTGCGCGTTTCAGTTGAATCCACGTGTCTAATTCGATGGGATTTAAACAAGGCAAAGATAAAAGCTAGTGTCTTTTTACGTGGTTGCCCTGGAGCTACAAAACTAATGGAGCTAACACATAGTGGAAGTCTATAGCCTCCAGTTTAGCCTCATCTTATCTACATCATCATAATCCCCTTTTTTTTTTTAATAACTTGAAATCCACATTAGCATTAGCATCATTCTCACCCCGGCTCCTGCCTCCGGTTCTTCCACCAGGATTTCGTCTTCCTCTTCGTCCTCCTCCTCTTCCTCCACGGCTGCGTCTGAGGCTTCATCTGTCACTTCGGCTTCTGCGTAAACTCGACCTGCGCGAGCAGAAATGCGTGTTACACACTGTGCGGTGTCTGCTGCACTTTTCTTCATCCTTTAGTCTTTAGGGGTTTTCTGCTCCTTGAATGAACTGAACTTAATTTGACGTTTTAGCGATGGATATTTATTAAGGGACTGATCGATGTGAACGTGGTGGTTAAGAGATGAGCAGGGAGTAAACGTGCGGTTTTATTCTGCAGCTTATCATTCAGTGGCGGGCCGTCAGGGCCTTCAAGGCCTTCTCTGAAGGCCTAAAGAAATATCTGAATCACAAACTGATGTTAA
>JAQMCW010000016.1:514754-528920 GCA_030068335.1 Chrysichthys cranchii | reverse complement strand
AAATATAATTAACATCAGTTTGTGATTCAGATATTTCTTTAGGCCTTCAGAGAAGGCCTTGAAGGCCCTGACGGCTCACCACTGCATTATGGGTAATACACACACTGAGAATTATATTAACCAAATTCCTTCAAACTGTGTGTGTGTGTGTGTGTGTGTGTGTGTTCTGGAGTTTGAGACAGAGCCATAAAATAGTTCTAGTGAGTAATGGATGCTATAAAAGAGTCGAAGCATCCGGTAAAAACCCGGATTGCGGATTTGGAATTCTGTTCTCACCTTTAAAGTGCTGTGAGCTGACAGACTCGGCCAGGCTCTCATCAGACATCAAATCATCGCCTCGGCTCATTTCTGAACACTGACAGCATGAGAGAGGATAAAAATACAGTGTGTGTGTGACAGAGAGAGAGAGAGAGAGAGAGAGAGAGAGGAGGTGGAGAATGAGGTTTAAACAAAGAATATTTAAACATTTGCTTAAATTCACATTAACCATGATGGTCATGTGACCTTAACACCTTTCATGACTTCACAGTTGTATTACATGCCACAGTGTCTGATGTCAGACGCCCAGTCAGAACTCCCAGTCAGAACTCCCAGTCAGACGCCTAGTCAGAACTCCCAGTCGGAAACTAGAACATTTAAGCTCCTCCTATGCAACTTTTGTGTCAATTCTTTCTTCATTAATTCTGTATAATAATTCAGTGGTGTATAAGTTAACTATACTAGACAGAGGGGTGTTTTGCATGTGGTAGCTGACTAGCTCTTGTTATGGGGGAATTTCATGAAGATAAAATGGATAGCTGCACGACTCTTAATGAAATGGTTGGTTTTTTTTGTAATGAAAGATTATGCACATGATATTAAACAGTTGTTTAGCACAGATTTGTTCCTTCTGACTCAAACTGAGAGGGTTTTGGTCATTTTAATATTCAGTATCACCTTTTTTCTTCTGTAGACCCACAGGCTTCAGGCCTATGTGTCATCCGGTACAATATCTCTACTCTGATTGGTCACAGTGAAAATAGAGAAACAATAGCACTCGGGTAATTCCCCGATCAGCCAGTGGCGCAGAATCAACACTGTTTTACAGTCAAACTGCACTGAGAAACAAATCAAGACAGCAATGTGATTTTTTTTTTTGTAGCCCAAAAATACCTGATCTCACTGACCTCAACAGTAAAACTGGCTCATACTGCACTTAAAATCCATGTGCATGTTGAAAATATGGTTGGTGTATTTACAGTAAACTACAGCTGTTACATTAATATGCTTGCTAATTAGCATTTTTACTGTCAGTCAGATGAATACCGTTAATATGAAGGAGGACTCTCAGGGCGTAAACGTTAATTAAATGATTTGACAACCACACCACATCGTTCACATGACACCATGTTTTCGGCTGCATAACTAATTACCATGACTCACAGCTAACGACATTCACAGTGTCAGTCAACTCCCAAATGCAATTTCCCAAACAGGCTTACGAGACACTGCAGTAACACGATTTACGCCCAAAGCAGTCTCAGTTCATTAGTACGGCCATCCGTCTGTGCTTTCATATAAAACCCAAACACACCGGTGAGTAATAAACACTCAGACAAAAAAAAAAAAGCAGGCAGAACACAGACAACATCTTTCAGCGTCTCAAGGTCAGGTGAAATGGCCGTGCACATAATGAAGAGTTCTCTATGCAGCCATAGATTAGACTGTTCACTTAAACAAGTAAGAAATCTCCGTCATATAAAAAGCCTGACACACAATAAAGCGGACTGCAAGTTACAGGGAAGTATCAGATAAAAAGCCTTTATAATATATTATATTAAGAATAAAAAAGAGTGCTAGTGCATCAGGGAATTTAGCAGAGTGAACTTTGTTGCCTGACTAGTGCTCTAATGTGGAAGTCTAGCAGCTCAGATCAACATCAGATGTAGCACTGAGCCCAAATTATCGACATAACGCTATTTTCTCGGTTTAACAGGCTGTTAAATATAAAAATATTATACAGAGGAGAATCAAAAAGTAAAGGCAAAATCCATGTAATGGCTTGAACAGGAGTCGCTGTGAGAAACTGAACATCTCACTTTTCCACATAGTCCCCATGCAAGACGACACATTTGTCAGGTCCTTCAACGAGCTTCTGTACTCCTGCAGAGAAGCAGTTTTTCGGCTGCTCCCGAAGCCAGGTGAGCACCGTTTCCTTTACTTCATGGTGAATCTGTGACCGTGCAGTGCCTCCTTCAGCGGCCGTAGGTAAGATAATCACTCGGCACCAGATCTGAGCTGTAAGGAGGACGTGGAAAACGTTGTACCCAGAGCCGCTGCACTGTCCCTACTGTCATTCCTGCTGTATGAGGACGTGCATCGTCACGGTGCCCCAAGACTGTTTTGGACAGGATTCCTCTTCTTTTGCTATGAATTGCAGGTTTCCATTCATTTCGCAGCAGTCTGTTCACTGTTTGCCCCTGCGCTTGGAAATGCACCAGAATAGGAACCTTCACATCCCAAAAGAACGTTAACATGATTTTCTTGGGGGAGGACTGACTTTTGAATTTCTTCTTCGCTGGAGAAGATGGATGTCTCCACTCCATGCTTTACGTTTTGCTCTATGGGTTATCACATCATTTTAAAATTGCCTTTACTTTTTGATTCATACGTTAGCGTTGTAATACTCCAATAGTTTCAGTAGTTCGAGGATGATTTGGGGATTAAGGTTAAGATTTCACAAGGGTTTCAGACGAGGAAACAGTGTTATTGTGAAATCCGGGAGCGGTGTAAAATATGAACGTCTATGTACGTCATTAATACGATTTTTACCACAAAGCAGTGTAAATACACTTTGGCTTGTTCTCTTGGCAGACAGACTTTAAAGCACCTAACGCTGCAAACAAGTATATAGTTTGTAAAATACACTGGAATGTTGTGTATCTTCTCCTAATTGGAATTAGAAGCACAATTTAAACTCATTCTGGAATTTTCATCCAGGATTTACTTTTATCTCCTCCCCGCTCCTGGTTTGCCGGACACCGCTTTGCTGATGGCCAAAAACAGGACGTGACCTTTTAGAGTCGAAGGAAAGACGCCTGTGCATGATGCCGAAACCGGGTGCTCCTCTCTCGTCCACCCTGTTAGGAAATAAGGCATGGTAATTTAATTTAACAAAAATTGGACATTAGTAAATGTCCTTTAAGCAGACGTGATACTGAATAATGCACCTGAATTAAAAACATATTCAGGAGTTAGTCATCGGTAGATAACGTCCAGGTGTCGATATTAAACTGGCACATTATGAAATATAATAACTGTCTAATGTTGTTTTATCAATGTTGATTTCTCATATTATCCCAGCATTTATAAATACTCATCCTGTGAACATAATTTTGTGGCCATGTTTTCAGACAGCATGCAATGCTCTTTCAAATTAATCCACAACAAATACTGTGACAGACTCCTTTGGAGATTGCTCGGTATCAAGTTAATAACACATCACAGTTATATACAGTATTGTGTAACCAATCGAAGCCTGGAATGTTTTCAATTTCTCATTTCTTTACCTGTTCAGCAGCTGTTGCATGAAGCTGTCACCCGTCACTCCTGTGTACATCAGCGACAACTGACCTTGTGTTTGGTCCATGATCACTTCACACGATCGTCCTCGTGCTGAACGGTCGAGTGGAATTCCGACTCCTTTTACATAAACCCTTTCATCCTCCAAAGCCTTCCGTAAATCCTCTGCCTTTTCCATGAGCTTTGAAATATTTAAACTTTCCACTACCTTCCTGGACCCTCCCTTGGCCCCTGAGTTGTCTTTGGTTCCTGAGGAAGAGGACAATGAAGATGTATTCGATTTGATTTTGGACATTTCAGGTTTGCGACTCAGGGCAGGAAGCTTGCTTTTCTTCAACCCAAACCAACTCGCAATGCCGTTGGATGCTTTCTGTTTTGTTTCCACAGCTTGTCCTCGATCTTGTTCCTGCAGTTTGAGCACGTTCTCCTGGATTCCTCGCATGACCTTCTGCTCAATGGAGGACTGCGGGACGGAAAGTCTCTTCTCTTGAACAGACTTGGCTGAGTCAAGTGCAGAATTTGGTGGAAGGGGAGGTGGGAAGGTGTCCACGTGTGTAAAAGGCTTTTTCTTCCCAGCTGGGAGTTTTGGTGACTGATGCCTCTGAAGGTTCAGACGCTCTTCCTGAACCGGTTTCATTCCCCGAGGATAAGAAGAGGCGTTTCCGACCTTGGATGGAGATTTGGATTGCCCTCTGGTAGGGCTGCTTTGGGGACTTGGTACTGTTTTGTTCAGGGGATTGGGACACTTCCCGTAGCTTCGCATGACTACAAGGGTTTCACATGAGGCTGTTGATGGCATTCCTGTTCTGGCCTTTGGACTCTCTGACTTTGTGATGTACTTCTTTTCATGTGCTGCTGCTGCTGATGGGACATGTACCTTGGCATAATTGCCAAAGCTATTTTTAGGATATGATTTTCCTTCGAGTGAGCCGGTGTGTTTTCGCTGTTCCACTGCAATTCTCTCAAAATGTCTTTCTGCTGTTTTGCTTCTTTCCCCTTTCCCAGTGGATGCAGCAGATCTACTAAGATTACTTTGTGCTCCCCTTTTTACTCCTGGTTGATGCATTTCTTCTACATTCTGCAGTCTTCCAAGAACGGCTAAACGTTCCTTGAATGGGTGATAACTCATCTCACTGTAGCTGCTTATGATTTCTCTCCTGTCTTGACCTGATGGCTGCCTATCTCTTCTTTTAACCACAACCTGGGACAGACTAGAAGATGTGCCCTTTGGAGACGCAATTGGAGGTTGATATCCATCTTTCATGCTGGGGTAGCTCATCCTCTGGGCCTTATTTGCAGAAGATGATGCGTTTGGGAGGCTGAAATGGTGTTGAGGTCTTTGCAAAACTGGACTTTCTGTGTCTGTTTCCTGATCTGACGAGGAGGAGGAAGTGTCACTTGTGCTCGTTGATGAATCTGAGGAAAGTGGATTGAGGACTTTTTCATCTCTCCAGTCCAGTTTTTGCTTTCCAGAAAGTTCTGCGGTGTCTTTGGTAGCTGTGGTGGAATTGGAAGTGGAGGGACCAACAACATTTTCATAGTGAGGTACCTGAGAACCTGCTTTAGAATCCTTGCTCGGTTTAGGCGCAGAGTGGCTACTAAACCCTGGAACTTTTATAGGAACGGACAATGTTTCCTCAGGATTTGGTGGGGATGTTGGGGCTGAATGGGTGCCAGGGTGCGAGTCCATTTTAGAGCAGGAAGTTTGCTCGGTTGTGGTCGCTTTCCGTGTCTGGATTTCATAGTTGTTCCTGCATGGGATTTTTGAGTTCCGTGTCAGTTGAGGACTCAAGCGATGTGCATTGGTTGATGCCAGGTTCTCGGATGCTGAAGGTATTTTGAGCAACTTCAGGAGCATTGACGTTGAAGGTTTGGATTCACCATACAAGGAAGCTGGACTTTGTGTAGACTTTCTTTCTGCCACCTGTTGCTGTGAAAATGCTGACGTACTTCTCTCAGGCAATGAGGCTGAAGAATACGATCCGATTGATGGTTTCTTGGAGACTGCCTTATCTTTAGAGGTTGAGAAATCTCCATTGCATATCTCAGGTTCTTGTTTCTCAGATAGCTTGGCAATGTTGAGAGACTCCTTCATTTTCCCCCCCTTTGGTGACGGGATAGTTTCAGATTTCTTATCGTGGTGATATTTATTGGTACCTTTTGACTTTGTAGGTGATGTCTTACTTGATTGTCTTTTGTTGCAATCATTCTTTGGATCGTCTGAGCTAGGCTGAGTGGGTTTGTCTATACTTAGCACTTTTTCAGTACTTTGTCCTGAAGCACCATGTTCTTCTGACCACATTTGTCCCTTCTTATCGTCTTTGCCAGAACCTGATGGCACACTGAGTCCTTGATTACCCTTCAGCAGCTCCAACTCTGATCTCTGCTGCTGCAACATAAGACAAGATGGGCAACCTCTAAAATTTAAGGACGCATGACCATCCTGTTGTCCCTCACCGTTACCGTGAGTGTGTTCATGAAGTTCCGAATCTGAACTGGACTGTCTACACTGGTGTTGATGTGGACTCGGGTTCACCACGCTAGTCACATCTCCTGGTAAAAGTGACTGTGTGTGAGGATGATGATGGTGATGATGATAGCAAGTGGAAGGATGAAACTTCAGGGGATCCGATTCCTCCAGCTTACGAAGAACCTCCAAGATGTGTGCTTTCTTCTTGAGGAATGGAGACATGGCCTCCATGGATGATGACGACGATGAAGCTTGAGTCGTGCTTTCTGCGATGTTTTGAGCACATTCATCATTGTCCTAAAGTGAAGAAAAATAAATCTTTTGCATTTTTGCAGCTAATAATCTGTCACAAACTAGCATGATAAAACAACAAAAAAAAACAAAACCAAAACCTAGCATTATAATAAACAGGCAGTTCACAAGCTGGCATTTTATTAAACAAACTAGCGTTCTAGCAAACAAATGAGCATTACCGTACATAATGTACAGTATAGATAAATACATAAAATCACATGTAGTTTAATGTAATTTATTGTCAATCACTGTTATAATGAGTAATTGTTTCGCTGACTCTGAGGGGAATAGAGTTAAAAGCGATAAAGTCACTTGTGGTGTGTTTAATCTGGAATTGCTCAGCATCCTGGTTTAGAAAATAACCACGTCTCTCTTTGAGGATGAATAAAAGAGGACTTTGTAGAAGAAGAACACAAAGAGAGTGACTTCAGTCTCACATGAGTGGCCTTGACTAAGCCACCGGCTTTATCTTTAATTAAAGAAGCAATTAATTTTCTAATCGTTTGGAGAAAAGGAACGTGTCATTCGCTCACTGCGTCCCTCTAGACGGACCGAGACAATCTGCACAAATGCACTCGTTTACTGTCAGCGCAACCCGAGGGGAATTTTTACATCCACAGTCTGAGAGAGGGAATGATAACCAGTCTTATTTCAACAACACTGAACAGCTTAATCACTTAAAGTTTAAGAAATGAATCATATAATAATAAATTAATAACAAATAAACAAACGCAAACATGAAAACATTTCATGCCTATTCCCGTTAGATCTTAAACCCAGTGTTTATTTACTTAAATCAGTGTAAATACGCTGTTCTATACAACTACCTGAACAAGAATAACACTGCTTTGATTGGATTAGCGTGTTCACTATGATGCTATCTTGTGGATTAGCGTGTTTACTAAGACACTTGCTTGTGGATTAGCATGCTTCCTATGATGCTATCCTGTGGATTAGCATGTTTACAATGATGCGAACTTGTGGATTTGCATGTTTACTGTGATGCTAGTTTGTATATTAGCTTGTGTACTATGATGCTAGCTTGTGGATTAGCGTGTGTACTATGACGCTAGCTTGTGGATTAGGTGTGTGTACTATGATGCTAGGTTGTGGATTAGCGTGTTTACTCTGACATATCTTGTTGATTAGCGTGTTTACTATGATGCTAGCTTGTGGATTAGGGTGCTTTCTAGCAGAGTTTTGTTAATCTTTGTTATTCATCAGGAATTATTTTTGTTGATTTGAAATCAATTCTATTGTTTTAACAGGACTTTAACCTCAAAACAGTATATATATATTCTGTATTTATAAATGCATCTGATTTGCGCTACATGGAGACTTGAACATCATCACACGTAAAGAGATTCAGAGATGTTGCTTCCATAAAAATAGTGTTTTTGTGATTATCGAGGAAAAAATTCCGAGTTAAGTCATCAAAAAGATGAGAAAGAGAAAAAAACAAAGCTGTATTAAGAGGAAGAGATAAAAGGAAGCAGGTGAGATGTGTGCGTGTGTGTGCGTGTGTGTGTGTGTGTAGAGGGGAACAAAAGAAATCTATAATCAATTTTAAACCTCACACACGCACAAACACACACACACAAACACACACACACACACCTCGACAAAGCAATCAGCGATGAAATGATTCTGTGTGTGTGTGTGTGTGTGTGTGTGTGTGTGTGTGTGTGTGTGTGTGTGTGTTTTTCCTCCTCAAAGAGAGAAATAAAGGCAGTCTCCCTGCAGGTGATGCTGAAGTGAAGTGCAGTTTCCACACTGAAGGAGAATGAGTTTGTAAAAAAAAAAAAAAAAAAAAGCAGACAGTAATTAAAAATACGAGTGTTTTCTTGACCGCGTTGAGGTTTAAATCACGGTCATGGTCCAGAGGAGGAGATCTGTGTCGCACTATCGATTAGAACACTGCAGTAAAGAGCCCGGGTTCTGTCTGAGGCTGAAACACTTATGCGGACCATTTCTTTAGATTTCAAAGCAATAAGCCAAGGCGTTTCTTTTAAACTCCTGCTTTATTGTGTGTTTTGTGTCAGTGATGATGGAGAGAACCGCAGAACCGCAGCAGAACCGTAATGCCGGGGATCCTACTCACGGCACGGAGGAGGGAAATGAGAAACGCACAAAATGAGAAAAACCACCAGCTTTCTGAGAGTTTCGACATACATCATGTTGTCCTGCGTACATTCAGTTCTTACATGACTGTGTGCAGAGTTTGTGCCTTTAGTCCAAAATTTATGTCAGTGTTTACGTGAGGAAAGTTCCTGGTGTTCAGAGGTGGGTTATGCTGCAGCTGCTGCTTAAGCAGATTTTCTCAGCTCCGCATTTAGATTATTAAAGTCGCCTGCTGGGACGTGCACACCTCTGAGGCTGCCAGATGTTTCGGGAATCGAAGTTTTTTACTAATGTGTAAACCTGTGTAGTGTACAAGCACGTAGATTCCCCAACCCTGGTCCTGAAGACCCCATGCCCTCCACATTTTAGTGTTTTCCCAGCCCTGATTTGAGCAAATCAGGTAATTAACAGCTTTTTCTGAACTGAAATGGGTTTGGTAGAGCAGGGAGCATGTATGTGCTGGACAGAGGGGTTTTCCAGGACCAGGGTAGAGAACCTGTGGTGGAACCTGCCACCTTTAAATACAATCACCTTTAAACCTGAAAAAAAAGTCTGTATTGTACCACAGCCACCAACCTGGAAGGGTGACGGCTAACGCGTGCGTGCTCAGAGACACGCGAACTTCTACTTTAAATTGCTTTTCATGCCACATCTTTTCAAACCGCTGCTCATGCTGCGTTACAGGGCGGAGTAAGGGAATCAGAGGAACGCGCTATCCGCCCTCTTCCACATGCACACGTGACTGGCTAATGGCATGTTCTACCGAAAGTGGGCAGAAATGATCCCATCTATTTTTTCGGATGTAAAAATGCAATCTATTATTTATGTTTTACTAAAAGGAGTGTAAAAGGGGTTAACAAAAGCAATGTCCTTTCATAATGCCCACATTGAAGAATTCAGTCTTTCGGTAACATTTACACAGGAAACCTCATGATTCCTTTCGTGTGCACAACAGTTCCTCCATTCATCTCCACACGCAGTCCGGGACCCTGCGGTTTCTTTCGCCTTACAGCGCTTATTTCACCAGAAAGAAGGTGTAAATCACACATTTCTATGCTTCAGCGATGCATGTGTTATTTGAAATGATCACGACTTCTGGGGATAGAATACTTTTAATTAATTTTGAGAAACATTAGGGCAAATTACTCACTTGCAGCTGTTGGGAAATAATGCATCAAACGTTCCCCAGTGCATGAACTTTTCTATAAATAAGTCAGTTCCCAATTCTGATAAACATGGCTTTGGCCATGTAAACTTCACGAGTGTTACTCCATTTTCAGATTGACCTTCACTTTACACTGGGATTAACGGATCCTCCAAAATCCTTCTCAGATAATAGTGACAAGATGGTTATGCGTTATATTTCCTGTGTAATTTAAGTGTTCATGAATCTATTTTTAGTGAATGGCGTGTGGTGTTACGCAGGTGGGGAGGTGAATATGTTATGTTTGCAACTGGGATAAAGCAGTCTTAGATAAAGACTGAGCGCAGCCTAGATAAAGTATTTGATAATTTCCACTTTTCTGTCCACTTTCGAAGGATTTTCTGAAATAAAATTGCTCTAACTAAAAAAATAAATAATCGCTTATATGGTTACTTTGTTTAGTTTCTATTGTTGTGAAGAATCTCTCATTCTCACTCACTCATCTTCTCCTGTTTAATCCTGTTCAGGGTCGCGGGGGGGGAAGCTGGAGCCAATCCCAGCTGACTTCGGGCGAGAGGCGGGGTTACAGCCTGGGTAGGTCATCAATCCACCGCAGGGCGACACACAGAGACAGACAACCATTCAAGTCATTCAAGAAGGATTATTCAAGTTCATTACAAAGCACCTAAAGCGTTTAATGAAGTAGTCTCTCTTTTTCTTTTTAAATATCGTTTTATTTTTTAGTAAAAGTGTCATATGGGTGATTTTGACTAGAACAGAACAGCGTCATCTCAGTCACTCTCATTAATCCACACTGCATGTTTAACTTTAGATTACTGTGTACTTTTATATTATTTTATCTGATGTGATATTGTGCAGCGAGCTGATGGAGTCAGTAATTTAAACCCAGCCTACAGCCACACACACCTCCAAACACCATCAATCATTTTTTAATATCAGCTGAAAAACACAGATAAAATTACACTGTATTCAGATAAAAAACAACGCCAGCCAAAATCTTTACATGCCGCCGTGATTTATTCACTTTACACATCAGCTGTGTACCGGAGTTTTAGTTATTTATGATATCACACTGAGAGATAAAGAAATAGCTAACCCCTTAACACACACACACACACACACACACACACACACAGAATCCTTTAAAATCTGTCTGTCTGTATATCTGTACTGGAGTTTACTTGCATGATTTATTGTCACAACCACAGAGCTCAGGAAATATCTAACACATATACAGGTGCTCCCCTAGTTACGATGGCCCGACTTACGATTTTTCAAGTTACGATGATGATTGATTGACGATATACCAAAAATCGTAAAATATTTTGGAAATATTTAAAATTCGCGGGCAGGCATCGCTAGCAGTCCAGCGTAACAGCGTATGACGTACGATACGTTCAAACGACACCCGGAAGTACGCAGACGACACCCGGAAGTACGTGGACGAAGCCCGAAAGTACGCGGATGATGCCCGGATGTGCGTGTCACTCGCCTTGCATGATGCCTCACTCGCTTGCGCAACTCACGAAGTTAACTTGTGTATTGGTACCTTGCATTACCACATGTTTTTTTGTGTGCTCCAAGAGCTAATTTTAATTCAAAAGCATGTCTTCTAAACGCCCCAGCATGTCTCCTACAGGAAAAGACTCCTGGGCTGCGTTCCAATATCCATACATTCTGTACTTACTATGCTTAGTTTGAGTACGCCATTACGATTGCGGCGAAAATAAGTGTACTGAAAGAACGGTCAAATCTTGGAGTGTGGAACAATGTACACTTTTCGCACTCAACGTCCACCATCTTAGCTATGTAGCGGAAGAGGTGGACCCAACTCGGCTCGAAAAATAAAAGAAAAATGGCTGCCGGAACGGATTTTCCACACGGCCTGCATTAGCGGAGTCATTTTGCAAGCTAGAAATCTGTGAAGGGTTAAAAATCTGTTCGCCGTTCAAAGTCGGGGATGATTTTTGGTGGGATGACGAGCCGCGGCGACAGTCGTGATCGTAATTTCTGGTAAGTGCGCCATGGAGTAGGCGATTTGGAACAACACTTAGTAAGTGCGGACTGTGTACTACGTGTAAGTGTACTCATGAAAGTATGGATATTGAAACGCAGCCCTGGGTAGGCTAGGCTAAGCTAGGCTAAGATACCTAAGCTAGGCTAAGCTAGGCTATGTAGTGGTTCGACATAGTATTGGTTTCCACTTACGATGGGTACAGTGGAACGCATGTCCATAGTAACTTGAGGACTACCTGTATATAACATTGAGTCTCCTGTCTGTCTGTCTGTCTGTCTGTCTGTAAGGCTTTCCAGGCTTTCTCTATCTATTTGATATTTTTTCTGTGTGTCTGTCTGCTAGTCTTTCCATGTGTCTGTCTGTCTGTCTCTCTGACAACCTGACTTGCTGCATATGTGTCTCTTTGTCTCTATCTATCTGTGTTTATAAGTCTGTCTGCCTCTGTGTATCTGTGTGTGTGTGCGTGTGTGTTTAGAACACTGTCCTGTGTCTCAATGTAACCCCTCACTAATATTTAGCGTGACTCAGCGCAGTGTGATTATTACTCTGTACTTTTCCTGAACTGAACATTATCATTTAAATATTATCATAATGGTGTGAGTAGAACTAGCTGGCGGTCGTGACCTTTTCCCCAGCTTTTATTTCTGCTCAAAAAGCAGCAGATATTTTAAACCAATCATTACATTTTTTTTTATCTTTTTTTTTTTTTTATCATGCAATTTTCTCCACCGCTGTTCATTATCGTTGTAGCCCGACACATTAGCGGAGAACGGTTCTGAGGTCACGGTTGAGTTAATTCCTGGTGTAAATCAGACACTCTTCTGCTTACCGTCGCTTTCCCCTGAGACGTGACGATGGCGTCCGGCGTCTCGCTGATGATCAGAGATGGATCTGATCTGTGATCTGCACACGACGCTGACGATATCTGAACACACAGAAACAGTGTCGTTAGAGACTGTCAGAACACCATGACAGGCAAAGTTCAACTTCCTCCAGAGAGCGGAGCTGTAAGAGTGTCAACTGTCCTGCGTCTCCTGTGGTCATTTTGTGACACTTTGATAAAATCTAAAGTAGTCAGTGTACACCTTGTATAACAGTGTATATTTGCTGTCCCCTCAAAATAACTACACACTTTAGACTACTTTACATTGTTTCAAAGTGTCATATCATCAGTGTGGTCCCATGAAAAGATATAATAAAATATTTACAAAAAAGTGAGGGGTGTACTCACTTTTATGAGAAACTGTATATATACAGTGTACCCTCAGCTCGTGAACGCATTGGATGGCGAACAAATCGACGTACGAAATCAATTTCCGAACAGATTTTGTACTGACCGATGAACAAATCCTCGACTGATGACCTTAAGTTCTGGTCAAGCACTCGTGGTGTGAATGTGTTCAATACATTTTTCCGTTGTGTTTCTTGGCATTTTTGCTCTATAAGCTTCATTATGGGTCCCAAGAAAGTGGATAAAGAAAGAAAGAATCGCAAAAGATGAGAAGCGCCACCATATCCCTCCGCCACCGTCCACCTACCCCAGCGACTACGTCTCCACCACAAAGGGAACACGAATTAAAATCATCTGTTTATTTCATTTAGGTTTATTTTTCTATAATTAAGGTGATTTTAATTTTATTAGATGTTTTATTGCCACACATAATCCCATAATACACTTTAAAAACATGTTTTGAGGCTGAAACACATTCATTGGATTTACATTCATTTCAGTGGGAAACATTGATTCGGGTAACGAACAAATCGGGTCACAAACAGGGTCTCGGAATGGAGAAGTTTGTAAGTTGAGGGTCCACTGTGTGTGTTTGTGTGTGTGTGTGTGTGTGTGTGTGTGTGTGTGTGTGTGTGTATGTATATATGTACAGTGATCCCTCGCCATATCACACCTCAAATTTCGCGCCTTCAATCTATCATGAGTTTTCATTTAAATTGGTCTAATTATATATTATGGCTTTTCCGCTGGTTCACGGACTTTTTCTGGTAGAGTACATGCTTCCTCATTTGCCATTGGCTGATGAATAATCAGAGTGCGCGGCTAATTACAGACACCTGGGCGCTGATGAACTAAGCGAAGAGCATCATTCTGGTTTGTGTTAGCCAGCATCTCACGTCTCGCTCATTCAGCATCAACGTGTTTCACTGAGATTTTTATGGGTAGTAAAGCCCTTCATCATGTCCCAAAAGCTATCAGTGCCTTCTACTTCTTCCGGAGCCACGCCCAAGCGCCGACGGAAGATGCTAACAATTGTCGAAAGGGTAAAATTTTGGACATGTTAAAGGAAAGGAGCAGCTGTGCCGCTGTAGGACGCCGTTACGGCATCAAGGAGTCCACGGTTCGCAACATAAAGAAGGCTGAAAAGAAGATAAGAGCTACGCTTGCAGTGTCTTATAACCAGGGCACCAAACGAGTCTTAAGTGAGCGGAATAAGGCTGTGGTCCAGATAGAATCTGCTTTAGGACTCTGTTAGTATTTCAAAGCTCAGTGTCTTGAAATAAAGGAGAAGAACTGAGGCAGGAGAC
>JAQMCW010000016.1:444101-454214 GCA_030068335.1 Chrysichthys cranchii | reverse complement strand
ATTGATTACTGAGTAAGACTCAGACAGACAGACACACACACACACACACACACACACACACACACACACACACAGGGTCTGTCTGTCTGTGACTCTCTGTCTCTGGTGTTCAGTCATTACCTGGAACAGCTGTGTGAGGAGGTGAATGATAAACTGCAGGAGGCTGGACAGGTGAACATCACTGAGCTTAGCAAAACACACCAGCTACCTTCAGATTTCCTAACACAGGTGAGAAACACACACACTGTAGTGTGCAGTCTGTAGACATACACTACACTCACTGCAGTTTTGTGCATGTCATCATAGTTCAGTGGTGTGTGCATGTAAACACCCTGGAAAACTGTGACAGGTAACTGGTGCCATGGTATGGTGTGTGGCTCTTATTCCATTTACGTGCTTTATACCGCTGTGTGTGTGTGAAACAGGAGCTCAGTGCACGGATAGGCCGGCAGATTGATGGTCACATGGATCAGTTCACCGGACTGATCTTCACCCAGAACTTTATCAACAGACAGAAAGCAAAAATACGAGGATTGTTCAGTTCCATCACCAGGTAACACACAGCGTACACACACACATACACACACACACACTGAATAATTAGACATCTCTTATGCATAACACATCTAATACTACAAAGGGGTACCCAGAAAATAATCACAATTGTAAAAAAAAAAAAAAAAGTTTTAGTAATTTTTCTCTTACTGAAATTTTAGTCTTCTTTAAAGCTCTCTCCCTGTGAATGAATACGCTTGTCCCAACAGTTTTCCCACTGCTGGAAACATCTTTGGAATTGCTTAAAAAATGAACATTGTCCAAGGCCTGCAGCCATTTTTCTTTAATTTCCTCCACGGTATAAAAACGCTTTCCTTTGAGGTTTTTTTTTTCCATGTGCGGGAACAAGAAAAAGTCACATGGAGCGAACTCAGGCGAGTAGGGGGTGAGGGAGAACAAAAACTGTTGGACTCGGAAGGCGGTATGAGCATGGCGTGCAGGCTCGCTATTCTTTATGATCACTCATCATGAAAATCGCAGCACACATTTAACAAGCACCAAGAAACACCGACACTTAATGGCATATTCACAGCACAGAGCTGCGACACTCGGCAGACTGCCACAAAACACCTTAAGCGTGCTACACCTCGTAGAGAATTACACAACTCCACCTAGATTGTGCACCAGGTACATATTCCGCTTACTTTTGGGTTCCCCCTCATACACGTGAGCCTGTTAATGTGTGTGTGTGTGTGTGTGTGTGTGTGTGTGTGTGTGTTTTAGGCCGACTCCGGTGAATAACCTGATTGGTCAGTATGGCATACAGGACAATCTTTTATACTGTGAGTATCTTTCATTGCTGCAGTTTTTTTGTGTGTGTATTATAGAGTGTTTCCATGCACTTTTATCTTATGGTGCTGTCCATGGCACTGTTCTCACTGCTGTCTGTCTGGCATGTCATGCTTGATGTGTGGAGTTGTGGAGGTGTGTGTGTGTGTGTGTGCGCACGTGCGTGTGGAGCGTGTGTGTGCATGGGGCTGCGTGTGTTGCGGTGTGTGTTGTCGGACAGAGAAATATCTGTCTGTCTCTGTGTTTATTAGCAGAGACGTTCTACCCCAAATGACAAGCTATAGTCACAAACATGTAGTGATTAATAGTGATTTAATGACCACTTCCAGAATAGTGTGTGTGAGTGTTCTGTAATGAAGCAGTATGTGGTGTGTGTGTGTGTGTGTGTGTGTGTGTGTGTGTGTGTGTGTGTGTGTGTGTAGCTCTGCTGGAGGAGTTGGTGAACTCGGGCCGTGTCCTCGGCTCTGTAGTTGGAGGTCGTCAGGATAAAGCCGTGTTTGTTCCTGATGTTTACTGCAGAGCTCAGAATGCCTGGGTCGAGTCCTTCCTCACACACAACGCCTACCTTGGTAAGATTCAGGGATAAAGGGCTCAGATTTACTAATCTGAAATTCAGAACCAAGTACTTGGGAGTGGATTGGGATTTGGGAATAAGGCAGGTGGAAGGAGTTGTATGTTTGGGATGAGGGAATCAGTGTTAAAGCAATAGAGAGAAATTTCAGGTTAGGATTTTTGGATTCAGGCGGTAAGGGAGTGGTGGCGTTCTCATGTCTGTCCTGTTGTGTCTCCTCAGAGTTTGAGTCTCTGTCCCGGTTGGGAATTCCTGATCCAGTGAACTACATCAAGAAGCGTTTTAAGGACAGGAAACTGCTATTCCTGCAGTCGGTGTGTGTGGATGCGACCATCTTGGACCAGCTGGAGGCCTCGGTGGAGGAAGCCGTCAACTCTGAAACCTGGATTGACTTGCAGGTACAAAAAAATTCCAAACTCCTGACTGCGAGTATGACTTCACAGTGAGGGAATAAAACACATCACAATGCACGATGCCAACATGGTGAATTACAAAGAATATATTACATGTCCCCCCGAATCCCCTCCCTGCACTCCAGCTGCTGTTGCCAAGCTGCCTCTCAGTGGACGATTCAGCCACGTTGATAAGTCATGTGATGCACTCGGTGCACGCTCAGTCCAGCGCTCGGGTTCTTGGCACTGCTGTTTTCAGTGAGAAGTTCATCAGCCACTGCCTGGCGCTTTTTGATGACATCATGCAACAGAAAGCTCAGGAGGTAAGAACACTGGACATTGTTAAAAGGGCAACACTCCTCCTATAAAGCTTTGCTAATGTGTGTGTGTGTGTGTGTGTGTGTGTAAACAGGAAGTGAAGACTGAGCCTGTGCTGTTATTAACAGAGGATGATGTGAAACTGACACCAGTGATGGCTGAGAGCTCGAGCACTAAACGAGACAAGCGAGAGGAGCGCAGGAAGAAAGCCTCAGGTGGCTTAAAAGCAGGAACATTAATGCTGCATGCTAATAATCTGCCATTTATTTTAGTGGTAATGCTACATGCTAACAGCCTGTGGTTAATTTAGCATTAATGGTACATTACTGTTTTATGTTGTTTAAACTACAGGCAGGGTCACAAACTCATACACTGACATGTACCTGACGTGTGTGTGTGTGTGTGTGTGTGTGTGTGTGTGTGCGTGCGTGCGTGTGTGCATGTACAGAGGGCAGTGGCAGTATAAGAGCAGGTGGAGGAGGAAATGCCAGAGAGATCAGAACTCGAAAAACCAAGAAGAAGAACAGGAGAGAAGAAGAGAGCGATGATGAGAGTGCAGCTACACAGAGTACACACACACACACACTACTCCTTTTCTACTGTACACACCATGACACACCATCGCACTGAATACCGCACTGATTTTGTGTGTTTTATAACTCTGTGTGTGTGTGTGTAGGTAAGCCTGCAGAGCAGGTGTTCCTGTCAGTGCAGGAGATTGTGGAGGTGTTGGAGAAGCGAGTGTGTGACTGTCCTGAGGAAACGCTGGAGCTCATTGCACATGAGCTTGTCAGGTACCACCATTAACGCTCCTCAGGAACCAGCTTTAGTCCGCTCCTTTATTTGCACCTGTGTCAGGTCAAACCAGTTACCATGGCAACAGTGATGCTTGTGCCATGATAAGCTACACCAGTAAACAGTTTGTAATGGTTTAGTTAGTGGGAGGAGCCTCATAATGAGGATTAGGCTACAGCTCCAGGATGCTGTAAGGCTGTGAGTGGAACATTGTGGATACCAGTGTGTGTGAAGGACAGCTCTGGTAGGGGCACTATCCTCAGTGTGGGCAGCAGTGGTTTGTAAGAGAAGTCTGTTGGTCTGAGCGTCTGAGGTCCTGCAGGTGCACGGCGATGTTCTTCACCCCGATACAGGCTGAGGGTGCGTTTGTGCCAGATAAATCACGGGTACTCACTACGAGGCGAGAAGGTCCATGGGCTCCTCTTACCCTGATAGTAGCTGATAGACCTGCAGCCAGTATTTCCTCATCCAGCTCATGTTTCCTTTCAAAACTTCTTTCTGCTTTAAATGTTGAAGGATGTTACAGTCAAGGTTAGTGGGTGAAAGTCCTTCATCTTCAGGGCCTCCATTCTTTTCCTGTGTTCCACCCACAGAAGTACACTACTACAGCTGTGTGTGTGTGTGTGTGTGTGTGTGTGTGCGCCCCTCCAGGCCATTATCACGGGCATACAAGGAAGTGGTGCATTCAGTTTTCCTGTCCTCCACTTCTACTTCCCCTTCAGCCGGGAAACGCAGACAAACGGCCAAAGAGCTGCAGGAGGAAATGAACAATTTGTACGCTAATGTCCGAGCACTAGAGCGGGGAACCAAACACTTCTCAGGTATGCATCACAAACACTAACACACACACACATACACACAGTGTACAAGTGGATTCAGAATAGGAACCCAAACATGACTGAGGGGTGTGTGTGTGTCTGTGTGTAGATGATGTTCAGCTCCACATGGTGAAACACATTCTGAAATCAGTGTGTTCAGATCTAACCAATGCGATGGTCAACTTCTTGTCAGATGATCACAAGACCACCGTCGACAATCCAAACGCCATCACAGCTGAGGTCAGCCATGCTGTTTCCATGGTTACGCATGACTGAGGTTAAGAAGAACTGTACTGTTAGGGTCATGTGTAATTGTCTTCAGTAATGAGATGGGAGTAACCAAAATATCCAGAATCCTAAATATAACACCTTTTGTTTAAAACGTTCATGCATGACAGTCAGCTGTTTGTGTTAGCTGAACTCACATTGGTGTGTGTGTATAAGAAAGTGTTGGAACAGTCTAAAGTGCTGCCGATCTTATCTATGTATTTGTCTCTTACTGCATGACCCTACACTGCCACACATGCACTCTGAATTCCCCTGATTTCTAGGTGAGGATGAAAATTCTGGCAAAGTTCCCTGATGAGATTAAAGCTCCGATGATGAAACTGAACAGCAGCCTGAATGGAAGAGTGAGTGTCCATAAGTCAAAATCACTTCTCACGTTGTTGCACTGTTTGTCACGTGCTTGCCCGCCTGCCAGGCTGAGGCCCCATCGTGATGTTGCCTTGTGACACTGGAACACAAGTATGATACCACAGTCGCTCGGTCACGCTCTCCCTTCCACGCTTTCACGCCGTCACACTGTTGTTCTTCAGGCTCTATCACACTCTCACTCTGTCCTTCTGTCGTGTTGTCACACTGTCACACAACCACTCTATGGCCCTGTCGCACTGTTGCCCATCTCTTCATCAGTTTGTGTGTTTGTCTACGTCTATATTTCAGAGCATTGAGGAATTCCTCTGCAATGTGGAAGCTGCTGCTGAGGAGTGTGGCATTATGCTTAAAAAAGGAGACAAGAAAAAAGAGAAGTAAGAAGCACACACACACGCCAGAAACTCTGCACAAGTGCACTAAACCAGTTATACACTACACAATCTGTCTCTCGTGTGTGTGTGTGTTACAGTCAGGATCTCCCCATATATAAACACACTCTGATGTGTGTGTCTGTGTATTTTACAGTCAGGTTCTTCCCATACATAAAATTCAAGTCAATTTTATTTATATAGCGCTTTTAACAACGGACATCGTCACAAATACTTCACAGTATATAATGTCTAATTAAAAGCTTATTAATCTATAAACATATCTACAAGTGTGTGTGTGTGTGTGTGTGTGTATATATTATATACAGTGGAATCTCTGTTCATGAACGCCTCCGAAGATGAGCAAATCAGCCACATAATCAGGTGCCGAACACACACAGCCCCGGTCATTTTCCCCTTCCGCTTCGTACACGCCAATGTTTTCCCGTTTTCTCTTTACGTATTGCGCACCAAACAAAGATGCGCGTGTCCCTTTAATCAGTCTGTCTCGGTCAGACGTGTGTTGTAAAGTGCCCTTGTAATAACCCACATCTACATCCATGTGTTATATGGTCAAAAAGTTCAGTTGTGTAGCACCAGATTCACTGTAGTTTAAGAATAGTCTGTTCGGTTTCATACATGAGCGCACTCTGATGTGTGTGTGTGTGTGTGTGTGTGTGTGTGTGTGTGTGTGTGTGTGTGTGTGTGTTACAGACAGGTTCTTGCCATACATAAGCAGTCTCTGATGGAGCAGTTGCAGGCCGCAGTCGACGAAGCACTTGTTTTGCATCTTACTGTTTTACTGCTATTTCAGCAACACACAAACTGTATGCTGCTTGCTCCAGGACGGTGTGTGTCAAGCATCATACACACACTACAGAGCAAACTCCCACAGGTACGCACACACACTTATGGTACTGACTAACCTGATGATTATGATGGTAACGTGTGTACACAACTTGTGGTTTACTAACCCTGACCCTAACCCAAGGGTGTGTGTGTGTGTGTGTGTGTGTGTGTGTGTGTGTGTGTGTGTGTGTCAGGATCAGTATGAGCTGTTGATGCAGTATCACACACTGGTGGTGAAACGGTTGGTGGGGAAAAAAGCTGAGCAGACAGATGGAGAAAGTGAAGCTGACGAACTGAAAGAGCTAAAGAATCTGACTAATTATATTAAAGAGCTCGTCTTCTCACCCAGAAAAACCTCCACCTCAGACCAATGAAATGGAAGAAGGGGCAGCACCAGGGGGTGGATAAGTGTGACGGAAGGAGGAAGGAAGATGGACAAGAGGGCATGACTGAAGGCATAGATGAGAAAAACGTTCGATGGGACAGATTATATATTTTTGAAAGAATGTAATGAACCCTAAGAGAGTGTTGATGTGTGGTCGGTCAGTTGTGTGGTCAGATGTATAGTCCTCACATTTCATTGTACTGCACTAATTTCTGTGTTATTGTCAGATCTTGAGTATTAAACACAAAAAAATATGCATTTGTTTGTTTTTGAGTAGTTATGCATTACACTGTAGAAACTTCGTCTGGCCATTGAAAAGAACGTCATATATGTACTTAATTATCTTTAAAATCTCATTTGCTTGAAGCAATGTTCCCTCTAAGCTGCGTGCGTGCGCAATCGCGCAGGCCTCTCGGACCTGCCGCGCACATGATTTGTCAAACCGCGCAGTCCCCCGCAACATTTTAATGCCACCGTCACCCCCCGCAACATTCTAACGCCGAGGACAAAATACCTAACCCTAACCTTTCCCAGCCCTAAATATAACCCCTAATTTTGGAACATTTTACCCAGTGTAGCCCTAATCTATTAAAAAAAACCTCCAACGGTAAGAGCCATGGGCGGTTCTGGTTGTGAATACATCAAGGGCAGGACCGTGCACAGCAGGTCGCCTGGCCATGCCGGGACCCTGGCGATGCAAAGGGGGCAGGCTGAGCCTGTGTTCCTAAGCATAACCCCACCCTAACCCAAACGCATTATAATTAATCATAACCCTCACCTAACCTTAAACCTAAACATAACCCCTATGAGATGTATGCCCTCTTTCGTAGTCTGGAAAGGTAGTAGGCCTGTGCAATTAAAGGGACTATGTCCTCACCCTAAAACTAAATCTCAAAACCTAACAGTGCCACTCACTTCCGTGACCATTATGTGGGGTCAGGGAATCCAGCATTGCTTGTGTAACCAGTTTTCACATTTTCAATTTTTTGGTTGGTCCATGTCAAACAAAATCTCTGCTATCCTGCCATCATCGAAAAATACATCAAATGCTTTCAATGGTGTGTCTGCTTGACACCCATTCCCTTTCGGCCCTGGTTTCTCTCTGACAATATTTCGTATCGGGGTTCTTCTGACAGTTTTTGGCTTCTGTGACCACACATCCGCTTATTTTTTATTTAGGTTCATTTTCTGCTTGAGGTCAAATTTGAACCCTTAGTACCCATCACACTGAAAGTACTATGGCGAAGTGAAAAGAAACCTAAATAAAAAATAAGCGGAAAGACTTTGAAACTATCGAACAGGTGTCACATACTTAGGAAGGCCTTACGAGAAAATACAAGGCAGGCAAGGTCAATAATTGTGATAGTTTCCAAAAAAAAAAAAAAAAACATGGTCCAAAGAGGGCTGGGATCACATAGACCCCATGGTACCAGAGCAGGGTTAAGTGTGCACACCTTCTTTTTAAACCTTTGTTGAAATAAAGACTCAGAAACCTTTTAAATTGAGGCGGGGAAGAAGGCTACCCATCATGGTCGTTTGGAGGTCCACGAATTCGATATGAGGAACCTGAACTTCCAATCTGAGGATTTGTGGTGTAAGAGAACCAGCCTCTAGGTAAACGATGGACAAACTAGCCAGAAATGTTGCCAGCTTAGAGAACTATGAAGTAGAAAGGACAGGGTTAGGGTTGAAGGAAAAGTTATCTTTTGGTTCGGGGAACCTCCAATTAGGATTCGTAGGGTTAAGATTATTGTTTTGACTTGGGGGACCTAGGATTAGGGTTAGAGGTTAGGGTTAGGGCCTGGGCTGGTTAGGGTTTAGAGTTGGTGTTAGTGCTTAGGGTTAAGGCTTGGGATTAAGTGTTAGGGTAGTGGATAAACCCCTTTATTTTCACTGGCCTACCAGATTTCCATGAAATTTATGAAAAGATCTTATATAGATCTTAAGGTGTCAATGGTTTATGTGGGTATGTGTCTAACTGCAAGGGAAAAAAGGAAAATAAGAAGAAGGAAACCCCTGCCGAGGAACCCTTTCCTTAAGGTTAGTCAAAATGAGTAAGTATTACAAAAATGTTTTTATATATACCCATTGCCCGTGAAGAGGAAGCATCAGAGGGAGGTGCCGAAGAAGAACCACATAACGATCAAGAGAGAGATGAAAAGGAAAAAGTTCTTCCCTAAGAGGTAAGTAAAAGATCATTTTTTATGTGACATGTCTATTGTGCTGTTTCTAAAAGTTTTATTGTATGTTTATATTCTATTCATTCTGGATGAGGGAACACATCTTGCGACAGAAAAGAGGAGAGAACATTGTCCCTGGATGGATAGCTACCCAAAGGTAAAGGAAAAGTTGGGTTTATGTCCAGGAGGGTTGGAAGGGTTTGGGTTAGGGAGAGGGGAAAAAAAGGTTATGTTAAGGAATGGGAAAGATTTGGGCTTCAAAGGAGTACCCTGGGAAATTTTTTTGTGGGGGTGTCCGGGTTAGGAGATAGGGCTAGGAATAGGAAGGTTAAGGTTAGGGCATGGGAAGGGTTGGGGTTAGAAATTGACAGGTTGGGTTAGGGGCTGGGGGAAAGAAATGGTTGAGTTTAGGGAAGGGAAAAATAGTTAGGTTTAGGGAGTAAGGGTTTGAATTGAGGAAAAGTCCAGGAATTAAAACTGTAGGTATAAAGTTAACTTGATGAGGTAGTGAACTGATCTAGATAATTATTAAATAAAGTTGGGTATATGCCCTGGATCTTGTGAAAAGTACAGAGAAAAAAATGAAGAAAAAATTATGTAAAGATCATTGAATTATTATAATCAAATATGAAATCTATTCATGTTGTAGGGAGCTGGGTTTTAATCCACGATGCTATGGATGAAAGACCATATTATTGCCACTGGACTAAGTGGCTAGTGTGAGCATCTAACTCGGAAAGGAGGAGAAAAGAAGAATGAGAATAGAAGGAAATAAAGGAAATGATTGGTAGAATTACAGTATTTTATTACTTGTGTTTTGGAAAGGACATCCTAAACCACTGTAGTTTGTAACCAAAAGAATTTCAGAATTATTCATAAGTGCTACATGGGTTAGTAATGTAAGTGCTATGAGGGCCAAAAAAAACCCCTCCATACAATACACTCAAACACAACCGCACACACACACACACACACACACACACACACACACACACACACACACACACACGTACATGTTTAGTAAAAAGAACAAAATAAGAGTAATTCGTACTTCTCTTTATTAGGTTGGAACTTGAGGGGTTACAATAAAGATTATATTGCAGGGATGGATGTTAGAAATCTAAGTATTCGCACCAATGAAGATAAATGGTGCATGCTGTGGTGAGTGTCCAAAGTATCTTATTCAACAGAGTGTGAAATTGTTCTAATGGAATACAGGGTATATAAAGTAAACGTTCACTGATGTACGTATTGAGTTGGGTGAGGTTGTGCTGTAGCGTGGGTATTAGAAGAGGTGAGAAATGGATTAATAGGAAATATATGCATGCATTGGGAAAGGTAATGTCAGCCTGTCTGTACAATAGTGTTGTAGTCAAGACCGGCTGGACCGAGACCAAGACATTGCCGAGACCGGAGCGTATTGAGACCAAGACAAG
>JAQMCW010000016.1:420500-435611 GCA_030068335.1 Chrysichthys cranchii | reverse complement strand
CCTCAGGTCTTCACACAGCCTGCCATTTTAACCAAAACATCTCACCTCAGGTCTTCACACAGCCTGCCATTTTAACCGTTTGCTAGCTATCAGTTTACAGGCTCAAGACTTCTTTCTCCACTCCTGGACTTGGAGAATATATTAAATACATATATAATTTGTTTTAAGTATTGTTCTAATGTTAAAAGGTCTAATAGCGTTAGTTTATTTATTTGTTTATGTTAAAGTTGTGTTGGGGGTAACAGGAGTCAGTTAGTAGATGCTAATCGAAAGCCTTCCTTGGCGCCTCTTATTTGAAGCCCCGCCTTCCGCCATTTTGTGAAAATTCACAGCAAGTGATAACTGACGGATTACGATATTTGCTGAATTTTTATACGTGTGTGTGTTTTATATTATATATAAGTAGCTAATATAAACTAGTATATCAGGTATGTAGCTAGATTGAAATATGTCACCCAGATAATTATTATTATTATTATTATTATTATTATTATTATTATTAGCATCATCAGTAAATCCAACCACGAATAAATGTAAAATGTAAAAGCTTTAGACGGCTGATTTCCCGGAGGAAGTCTCCGACAGTATCGTGGACATTTCCAGTCACAGCAGTGGAGAGTCTGGGGCTCATTATTTTTCGAGGGAAGTTCAGATTCAACTCCCACTTTCAGGTCCACTTCACTGAAGAGGGAAAATGTCTCCAGCAGACGGCGACATTTACTCAGTGAGACAATCATGCACAACATTTACCTCCATGAACTTGAATAGATAATACAATACAGTAAATAGATTAAACACACACACACACAGTAAAGGATAAACCTCCTAATGTTGAATCTGTAGCCGTCACCCAGCTGTTCATCAACGCTAAACCTGCCAGAAAATAGCCTCTGTTCCTTTCCCAGAAAGATCTTTCAGGACCCTGTCGTTACTCACAACGCTCTGATGCAGATATTTTCCAAAAGCAGACAGGGTAAACAATAAAAATACATTACTTACTCCATATCCAGCTACAAGTCAACTCTTATCCATAACAGGAGCAAGAGACGCGTGTCCTTAATTATATTAATGGCGGGTGTGAGCTTGACAGACAGTGTAGAGAACTGTCCAATCACATTAGAGCAAAACACAGAACACAATATCAATTGGCTGCCAATTAAAGTGGGCGTGTCTGGGGCGTGGAGAGCTGTGTCCTAACTAACTGAAAAACTAACAGCAACCAATTAGAGAGCAGCCTCAGATCACATGATTGCAAAAAAAAAAAAAAAAGTTTAAGGCATTTCATAGACACTCATTTGGCTAGAAATGTGAAATGAACTATCTATACCAAAAATATTTATGGTTTGATTTACATAATAATAATAATAATAATAATAATAATAATAATAATAATAATAATAATATGTATTAAGAAGAATATAGGTTTTCACTCACTCTGGTGGAAGCTGGAGCCAATCCCAGCTGACTTCGGGTGAGAGGCGAGGTACACCCTGGGCAGGTCACCAATCCAGCGCAGGGTGACACACAGAGACAAACAACCATTCACACTCACATTCACACCTACGGCCAATTTAGAGTCACCGATTAGCCTAATCCCCTCTGTGCATGTGTTTGGACTGTGGGAGGAAACTGGAGTACCCAGAGGAAACCCACACAGACACGGGGAGAACATGCAAACTCCGCACAGAAAGGCGCCCAGGTCAACACCAGGGATCGAACCCAGTTCTAACCACAGTGCTAATCACTAAGCCATGGTGCCGCCCTTGACCCCGGTCGACCCCAGGGATCGAACCCAGGGCGAACCACTACACCACCAACTGTTTTCAGTAAATTGATTTTTATTTGGCTTAACACCTGAATGTTCATCCCACATCACCACTACTGTCTTTAGTTTTTTTAAAACACAATAAATGGAAAAGTGATTGACAGGCGAATGAGAATTAAAATACACTCTGTCCATTTTAACAAAACACCTGTATACTTGTTCATTTATGCAGTTTGTCAATCAGCCAGTCACATGGCAGGCCAAGAGATTCTATTATTCTATGATTCAATCAGAATGGGGAAAAGTGTGATCACTGTGACTTTAACTGTGACATGATTGTTGGTCCCAGATGGGCTGGTTTACGTCTTTTAAAAACTACTGGTCTCCTGATCTAATCTTCAACTGTGCAGTTTAGGTGAGTCTACGCCCATGATAGCCTCAGATTCTTGTTCTTGGCTGACCGAAGGGGATAATGACGTGATCTGCTGTTGTAGCTCTTCCACTTCGAGGTACAATGCTTTGTTCAGGTTAAGCTGCTTTTCTGCTCAGCACGGTTGTAAAGAGTGAGTGACGTTAATGGAGAAAATACATCATTACAAATTAGTTTTATTATTATTTATTATTACCTTTTCAAAAACGAAGAAAATGAAGAAAAAAAGAAAATGGACAACAATGTAAAATTTAATATAAATTATACAAAGTGTTCAAGCACAAAATAGCTGTAATTAATCTAGTCAGCCTTTTCATGTGTCAGTCTTACAGTGTTTAATTTCCTGTAGTGAATCTGCATCTCAGGGTCATGTTCTAATTCCCTTCAAGCGACAAAACACTTCAAATTCAAATACATGGGTTCATCTATAAACTGTTTAAAATATACAAGGTGAAGTATTTCGATTCTGACTGTAGGCATTGTGTAGTGTCAAGGCTTTACACAGAGGACACGAGAGATGATTTAAAGCCGAATCTTCAGAAGGTCTGATTCCTTCAGTCCCAACCAGTCTAACTGTGAGCTGTTTATGTTGCAGTAGCGTCACAGATATTAATATTCATCTGGGAAAACATGATGTTTATTATCACAGATTAGTGCTGTTTCACACAGCTGTAGAAACGAAGCACAAGACCAGCTGGGAAAGTGAAATGTAGAGCTTCAGAAAGGACCTGGCTCTGAACAGAATGAGAAGATGATGCGGATGAACTTCCTTTAAACAGAGCCATTGCACATTTTCTTTTTTTTTTTAAACAAATAATCAGATGGAGGACTGAAGCAGAGTGATGTTGGTGCCTGGAATCAGGTGGTCATCTTTTCCCTCAATTAAATGATCCCACTGATTGAAGTCTCTCTCCAGAGCTGTGAACCAAAATAAGAATTTTATTCATTATTTGGCAGACACTTCGGATAAAACTGACCCACAAGTAAGGCAGAATACAATCCAAGAGTGTGGCTAATCAGTTAAGTGTTAGCTCTGTGTGTGTGTGTGAGGGAGCAAGAGACAGAGAGAGAGCGATTCTAGCAATCCTGGCTTTTGAACAAAGCAAAAATGTTTTTCATTTATTATTATGGATTAGGGGCTGTACGGTGAGGCAGTGTTAGCACTGTCGCCTCACAGCAAGAAGGTTTGGTGTTCGAACCTGCCGGCTGACTAGGGCCTTGCTGTGTGGGTTTCCTCTGTTTTCCACCCACAGCCCAATGACATGAAGATTTATTTCAACTGGCTACTCTAAGTGTGTGTTAGCCCTGTGATAGTTCGGCGATCTGTCCAGGGTGTAATCGCGCCTCTCGCCTGAAGACAGCTGGGATTGGCTCCAGCTTCCCCGTGACCCTGATGGGTAAGCGTTATAGAAGATGGACGGCTGGATTATGGATAACACAATGACAGGGAGTGTTGTTCAGCTAGACCAGGGGTGCTCACACTTTTCCAGCATGCGAGCTACTTTTAACATGACCAAGTCCAAGCGATCGACCGGGGGGGTGGATGGACGGACGGACGAAATCTTTAGCAACAGTATATAACACATCCGGGTACTGCCCGTGTCACATTGGCTGTCCTGTATGTCAATCAAGTGACATATTTCTTAGTGAGGACAGATGATAGGCTGATGACGCATGGGTTGCCACGCATGCGCGTGCAGCCGCGCCAGGGGCTCCAAGTGTCGAGTTGCCAGGTGATTATTTTTTTTAATGCCAGGCGATCGACTCAGTGCCTTCGCGATCGACTGGTCGATCGCGATCGACGTATTGGGCACCCCTGAGCTAGACTAACACTTTCAGACCGTGTAGCTCTAGAAGATCCTCAAGACTCGGTGTCCCGTCAGTGTCAGGCTAAACACTGCTAACTGACTGCACACATGTACAAATCTCCCAGAAGCTCTGGGCCTTTATACTAGTGATGGCATTTGGCCCTTATACAGAGTAGCTTACATTTATCTCATTGATATGACTGAGAAGTTGAGGGTTAAAGGTCTTGTTCAAGAGCCCAGCAGTCACAGATTCATGACAATTACAACATCGAAATGCCAAACCCAAGGCAGAAAGCAGAACCAAATTAGATAGCTAAACATGTCCATTAAAAGGCAACTCCTCAATAAGAATTTAACAGAGGTATGTAGCAATAGCTAGCTAGTATCCTGATTTTATGTTGATTGTTGACACAGTATATTGATCAGTTTATTAAAGCAGAATAAATTAGGCATGTGGGCGGCACGGTGGCTGAGTGGTTAGCACTGTTGCCTCACAGCGAGAAGGTCCTGGGTTCGAGCCCCAGGTTCGGCACGGGCGCCTTTCTGTGTGGAGTTTGCATGTTCTCCCCGTGTTCGCGTGGGTTTCCTCCAGGTACTCCGGTTTCCTCCCACAGTCCAAAGACATGCACAGAGGGAATTATGCTGATTGGCGACTCTAAATTGGCCGTAGGTGTGAATGTGAGTGTGAATGGTCATCTGTCTTTGTGTGTTGCCCTGCGGTGGATTGGTGACCTGCCCAGGGCGTATCCCAACGTCAGCTGGGATTGGCGCCAGCTTCCCCCCGCGACCCTGACCAGGATTAAGCGGCGGAAGACGAATAAAATTAGGCATGTTACCTTACTAGCAAGCAGAGTAAGGGCTTAGGTTCTAGTTAATTCTTAGTTATTATTCTTATTATGCTCTATGCAGTGAGGGCAGTGCACACAGGGAACCTGTCAGTGTTTCACCTTAACTTAAAGATGCCTTTTACCATAGATCATGTGTACAAAATATAAACTGAAGCCCCTTCCCTTTTTTGTTACCATACCATTTTATTACCGAGTATGGTGTGGCCTGATTTGTGTCGTAATGAAACTTTAGACGAATAAAGTTAATGTGTCCTTAAAGTCTAATTATTTGTCTTATTCATAATGATAAAAGCCACGTATAAGCCATGAGCACAAAGGATGCCAAACTGCTGAAAGTAGATTCTAGGACAGTATTTTTAATTACCTAGGTGTTGTTGAAGGAACGCTAACGAAGCTCTGTTGCACAAATCCATTGCTATGTGAGGATCGATATCTCCCTTCAGCTTTAGCATCTTCCCGATCCAGTTACCTGTGAGAAAGGTGAAATCGGGGAAGCTCTGATGCACAGCTCCCCTACCGAGAGAAAATGCAAAAAACAAAACAAGACAAAAAGCTTATCTACACATTTCAGAATTTCTTTTCTTGGCCACTGTAAAAGTTAACGTAGTTAGGTACAAATGTGATTTCAAGGCATTTATTATGCAATCATATTACTGACTTGATGGTGATCATTTTTCTTGGAATGAGGGCAGAATCTAATTTCTTCATGCGAATAATATTCCCAGCCCACTGGAACTTCTCAGAGTTAATGAAAAAAATTGGCTGTTTCACACTTGGGAAGATGTCCTCATTGAGGGGAAGCATCCACGTGTCCAACGCAACGCCACACCTGTAGAAGACACATGCTCAGATGGTAAAAGATAACTCCTTGATAGATACATTCATTCATTCTTTTTGCCAAGTCTTTATGCCAAGTCTTCAACTCTGGAAACCGCATATGGTGTTGCAGCTGAATTCTGGGAAATTGCCCAAAAAAAAAAGATTAAAAAAGAAAATTAATTCAAGCTTTTCTACAAGTAATCCATAAATGGGATTGGATGTGGAACAGGATGTCCTACATGCTCATGTAGATGTGATGGTCAGGTGTCCACAAGGAAACCTTGTTCTTTTAAGGTTGCCTTCTCAAAAATCATGCTGGGTAATAACAATGACATGAATAAACTTTATGTCCGTAAAGCACTTTTCATACTTGCAATAGCTCAAAATCCAACACAACCC
This sequence comes from Chrysichthys cranchii, assembly GCA_030068335.1. NCBI lineage: Eukaryota > Metazoa > Chordata > Actinopteri > Siluriformes > Claroteidae > Chrysichthys > Chrysichthys cranchii. The sequence continues at coordinate 429,542 of JAQMCW010000016.1, read as the reverse complement.
AGTAGTGAAATTAAATGATGATGTAAAAGATGTTCCTGTGTTTCAGGAGGGTCAAATGATTGGCCTGGATCAAGCAAAGCAAAGCGATCAACTCAGAAGATTCCTGAAATTCCGAAATTGTGTTAAGAGCTGTCTTACGCATTGTCAAAACCTGGAAAGATAGTGATGAACCTCATGGAAGAAATGTGGTTGGGGAAAAAAAAATCTAGACCGACTGTGATCAGAGCTCACCTAGACTCTTGGTAAAGTCAAATCATTAAAAAATAATAATAATAACAGTGGAACTCACGGCTGTGTATATTAGAGAAAGCAAGGGCATTTTCACACGCCCAATGTGATGAGAACTCACAGCAGTGGGACGATTAAACAACTTAAACAATCCCAAAAAGTCCACTTGTTATTAATAGCTGTATTGAGTAGGTGGGCATTTTGTGTCTGCTGCAAGACGGGGGCTCATAGCCACTCCCAGCTCATAGAGACTGAAAATCCTGGAAAGTCCCGGGGTTTCTAGTGATCCTGGAAAATCTAGTGTTATTAAGACTAATCAGAAAATGGCTTCAGTTTGCTAGGGAGTATAAAGATTAGACCAGGGGTCACCAACATGGTGCCCGTGGGCACCAGGTCGCCCGCAAGGGACACGAGTCGCCCGCAAGGGACACGAGTCGCCCGCAAGGGACACGAGTCGCCCGCAAGGGACACGAGTCGCCCGCAAGGGACACGAGTCGCCCGCGGGCCTGTTCTAAAAATAGTTCACCATAGCGCCACTCACCAGTGAGGTGCATCTAATTTTTTTGTTGCTATTTTTTAAAATCACACTTGCATTCGTGTGAATTTGAAAATGACAATTAAAGGTAAATTGAGCAAATTAAAGGTATAATAATTAAAGGCAAATTGAGCAAATTTGTTCTTTCAGAAGTGTGTGTCGAACTGCTAGCCCTTCGCATTAATTGGTACTCAAGAAGTAGCTCTCAGCTTCAAAAAGGTTGGGGACCCCTGGATTAGACTCCGAAACAATGGGAAAAGTCATGTGGTCTGGTAAATCCAGATTTTTTTTTTTTTGCCCTATTCCAGAGTGAAGGATGGGTCAGGGTAAGAAGGGAAGTGCATGAAGTGGTGCCACTGTACAAACCTCTAGAGGCAGCGTTAAAATCTCGAGTTGCTTCATTTGGTCAGGTCTAGGCTCAGCAACATTATGTGGCAATAAAAATGAATTCAGCTGATTACCTGAATGTACTGAATGACCATATTATGGGAATCAAGAGATTTTTTTCTTCCCTGATACCCCAGGCACTCAAATTGTGGAATAGGTTCAGGGAGCATCAGGAATCCTTTTCACACAGGAACTGACCATTACAGAGTCCTGATCATAGATCTGACTTGTATTCAAAACCATCTTATGGATTTTATGACGCGTCATCTGATGAACAAACACACAAGGACGTTCTTACATTATGAATACTTACTTGAATTTGACTTCCTTACACAAACACTCGATCACGGTGGCGCCACCAAAGGAATGGCCCATGACCGCTATTCTACACAAGTCCATACAGTTCTGTAAAGAAGCAGACAAAGTACCATACTGTTTGTTTCTTCTTTTTTTATGACTTTTGCTCTAACTAACTACTTAAACCTTCCAAAGGAAGCTCTGATATTTGTAAGTAATGACTTTTTGGTAATCACCTTTAATTTTGACCAGTCAAATTCAGACAGTAAGACATTTTCCACAGACTTTCCTGAATTAATGTCGATAAGAAGATCCAAAGCTCTGATGCACTCATCTGCCCTTTGTTGCACCTGAAGAAAATTAAATAAACCAGTACATTATATTATAAAATGTCCACATCTGTACGTGTGTAATATGTTCATGATTACATATTGAGACTTTGGAATTTTACAGGATTTCTTAATTTTCTGTTTTATCTAATTTTAAGATATTGCCTCACAACATTTTTTTTTTTTCACGCCCAAAGCAAATAACTTTTAAACTTGAAGGAGTTTTTTTCCTCTTCTTATATATTCAATGATGTACACAATCTTTAGAACATTTACCTTTTTGGCATAATTGAGATGTAACCTTACAATTCCAGGGTCTTAATATGACATCACATTTTATGCACATTTTATTACTGAAGATACTTTTTCCCTTTCACCAATTTGGACATTATGGTTCAGGGAAGAGTGTTTTGGGGTTTTTTCACTAGCAATAATGTGGGAAGTCTCTCACTTGCTTGTTTCTTAGAAGTAATTCACTCTCGCCTGTTTTTAGTGATCTGTAGTACATCCATTGTTCCACCAAATTATCTGACACGGGCCGGAATGTCTCCCGTGGTGCGTGATGGCTTTGATTCGTTTCACTCTTCTGTTTGTAATAGAAGGTTGCTGAAGCTGATTCATCTCTGACAAAAAGTGAAAACGGATGAACATTTGCTTTAGGGTAACATGAATAAATAGAATTCATATGTTGATTTAAACATTTAATTCAATGGAATATTCCTCTGTGAAAGTAGGAGGCCAAACAGCAACAGCTAGCTGAAACATCTCCAAAGACAATATCTGAGTGGAGGTTCTGTGCATGCTCTCTCCGTGTCCATGTGAGTTTCCACCAGGTTCTCCAGTTTCCTCCCACTACCCAAAAACATGCTTGCAGGTAGAGTGACGATTTAAAATTTCCCCCAGGTATGACCAAGTGTGTGTATTCCCACCTCATGCCCACTGCTCCCATCACCCTGACCAGGATCAAGTGGATACTGAAGATGAATAAATGAAAGTAAGTCAACTACTAACCATAAAAGGACACCTCAAAGGAACACAAGTGTCTGTAGTGCCTGATGTATCTGAAATTCATCTTTTTGAACTTAGCATACTGGGACAACTAGAAGATATCCCTTTCTGTCAAAACTGCCAACAAATGCTCAAGAAGAAATGCAAAAACAAAAAGTCAAGAAACATACAATCTAACGTGTTCTAAAAATAAGTATGAAACTCACACCCAGAGAGAGCTAGACGCTTGCATGTGACATCCTATAAAGCTGTCCGAACAACAACAAAAAAAAAAAAAAAATCTCAATGAACCCTAACACATTGTGGCTTAAACAGGATGCCACTGAGAGAATGACTTTGTGTTTAAATCCTAGTTTTAAAAAAACCTACCTGTGTTCCACTGCAGCAACAACAAAGCCCTGTGAGGCCAACTCGACACATATTGCTGAATACAGCGTCCTGTGAAATGCACAACAGAAAATCACAAGGGACTACAGACCAAGGTTCACACACTTGTGCTCAAGGTTCAAGGTCCTGGGCAGCATTTTGACACTAAATATGTTTTAAGATTAAATCTGTCGCAAAAATAAAAAATAATAGGGCTTTCAAATGATGCAGCAGAAAAGACTTGACCCTAACGTCAGCTATGCTTTGCGGGTGGGAGGGGCTTACTTTCTCTCTTGTCTTTACTGGTCAGTCTGTCAGCTCATGTATTCAGATACAGTTCAGACAAAGGTCAGAAGTTAACATATAGCCATCATGGATATGAAGGTCATGGCAATTTCAGGTTTTCAGTGATTTCTTTGAACTGTTCTTTTTCTGGGGGAGAATGATTGTACAACAAACATCTAACTGAAAAAAAAAAACAATCTGGTGCAAAAGATTTCATTTATTTTGCTTTAGTTTTCTGAAACCAACACAAGATCTAAATTATAGATACAGAGTCAAAATGCACATACGTCCATTTGGATTATAAATCCAGGGATGCTGGCAGTTCAAAAATGACGTAACTTTCCGAGCCTCAGGCCCCTTTAACTTCCTGTTAGTGATCATGAGCGACTACAGCTGGTAGCTTCTCTGTACACAAAATAAGAAGGGATTTTTTGATGGTATTCATTGGACTGACCAAAACACAGCACAACTGGAAAGTCCAAGGAGCTCAGTGCAGATCTACGATAGAGTATCATAGATTTGCACAACTCAGGAACATCAAGACCTACCAATAAACAACTCCAGATTCCAAGATCATCAGTTCAAATAACAAGTACAACTTATTAGGTTGTTATTGAAGTTTTTGAAGCCATTTTGCCAAGCCACTTTGCTGGAAGAAGACTCAAACTGTCCCCCTCAGCTGAGAGGAAATTGGTTCGGATGGTCAGGAATGACCCAGGAACCTTTAAGGCACAGGCCTGCCATGAATTGGAAGCTGTTGGAACACGGTGTCCACAGTCAAGAGTTTTACATCACCATGGACTGAGAGGCTGCTGTCCAAGAAAGAACCCCCTACTCCAAAATCCACACCTTCAAGCTCGACCAATGTTTGCAAGCTGACCACATAGACAAAGAAAAAGCCTTCTGCAGGAAAGCTTTATGACACACAGTCCTCTCAGGTGCCATACAGGATTATTAATTATAAAATGTGGGAATTTTCAGTAAATCACGTTTCAGGCATACGATTTTTACGGAAGCAGTTGACATTGCAGGAGGAATTTGCAGCTTTGCAAAGTAAGTTTATTAGTAAAGTAGGAGCCAAAACACAGACTACCCTAATATTAATTAAAAAGTGCACATGATAGCGTTTGAGTTCGGTGCCTGGGTGCGGTTAGCGCTCACACTGTGCATGAACCCAATAGATCCGCTCCTAGGGGCATCTTTTCCAAGCAGCCCAAGTGACTCAACCCCGGGAGCGATCCTGAGCGATCATACCGGAGCACCTAGTGTGAGTACACCCAAAGATTGAGTTGGTTGGCGACAATGAGCAGAGGTACAGAGGAACACTGTAGCGGCTGTTAAGCATGGTGGTGGTAGCATCATGCTCTGGAGCTGTTTGGCTGCCAGTGGAACTGCTGCATTACACAAAATAGATGGAATAATAAAGAACCTCAGCATTCTTCAGTATAAGCTCAAACCATCAGCTAGATGGTGAAAAGGACAATAAGCCAAGACATACATCAAAGCTGGTTGTGGAATGGTTAAAGCAGGCTAACATTAAGCTTAAACCAAGTCCTGACCTCAACCCTATTAAAAAATATGTGGACTGTGATTAAAATTCTGGTCCATGCTAAAAAAAAAAAAAAAAACTTTAATTGAAATCTCCCGGTTCTGCCAAGAAGAGTGGTCACATATCCAATCAGGATTCTACCAGAAGCTTGTTGATAGTGACCAAAATATTAGGTGTGATATATGTAAAATTTTGACCCTGTGCTAATTTCAGAAAACCCAAAAATAAATTCTTGTTCACATTTTTTACTATTAAATATGTATGCTGTACAATCATTTTCCCCAAAAAAACGTACAGTTCAGAGAAAAAAATCCATGAAAGTCCAATACTGCCATGACATTCATGGCCATGATGCCTGCATGTAAACTTCTTCCTCAGATTGGGTTATGTTGCCCTGTGATGTAACATGAAGATGGGTTGGCTGGTTTTACTGTTAGTCTTCACCCTCCCTGGCTGTTAGCTCTCATGTGATGGGGGATATCTGGCTGGTGGGTAGATGATCAAATTTTGGGGTGTGTGTGTATGCGTGCTTGGGGGTGGAGAGGTCAAAAAAATAAGAACAGTAAAATAATTGCAAATGTATACTGAAGTATACTAAGGCTACTTTTGCCAGGTAAAATGCTGCCCAGAAAGACAGGCACAGGGGTCCTCTCTGAAAGTATTTTGAATGGCAAAGTCAATTCTTTCGTTTTTGTTACACATTGAAGACATTGGGTTTGAGATCAAAATATGAACATGAGACAACAGCTCAGAATTTCAGCTTTCATTTCCATGATGGTTACTCCTAGACATATTAAACAACCTTTACCTGAGCCATCCCAATACTTTTGGATGGAAATGCGTGTAGTTAAAAACTGTGTCAGTATGCAATTTTAAACATGATATTTTATCACAACCAGTTATAGTTACACACAGAATAATTAATACATCTTCACATACCTACATTTGGCTACTGTGAATTAAATGTACCTGAATGCTCCAAGGCCATGAGAGAAAATAATTATTGGGTATTTTCCATCCGTTTTAAAAGAGGCGTTCCATGCTGCTGGGATTCTGTAAGACCCTTTGGCGACAAAGAAGAAAAAAAGTTGTTAAAACATTTTTAAAGTGCTCATTATACAGGTATACAGTGGCATAGCCAGGAATTATTTCCAGAGAACGAGGAAATACATAACCCCCGATCGACCTTAAGCCCTCGTGTGGCACTACATTAAAACCTGACATGATGGTATAAAGAACCCAATTACAAGGGCTCTGGAACATATTGGAAAACTGTCGTTGGTAAACACAGATCCTCACTGCATCTACAAATGCAAGTTAAATGCAAAGCAAAAACCATATATAAACATCATCTGACTTCTCAGGGCCCAAGCTCATCTGAGATGGTCTGATGCAAAGTGGAAAACTGCGCTGTGAACTAACGAGTCCACATTTCAAATTGTGTTTGGGAATCACAGACTTTGTGTCCTTGAACTAAAGTGGAAAAGGACCATCCAAATTCTTTCCAGAGCAAAGTTGAAAAGTTGACATTTGTGATGGTATGGGGGTGTGTTAGTGCACATGGCATGGGGAACTTGCACATCTGTGAAAGCATCATTATTAATGCTGAAAGGTACAAACAGGGTTTGGAGCAACACATGCTGCCATCCAGTCCACATCATTTTCAGGGACATCCTTGCTTATTCCAGCAAGACAACACCAAGCCACAGTAAACTGCTGTGCAACAACTAAACTGACCACATAACACATGGATGTAGATGTGGGTCATTATAATGGCACTAACTGTCTCCCAAATGAGGATGGGTTCTCGTTTGAGTCTGGTTCCTCTCAAGGTTTCTTCCTCTTGTCAACTGAGGGAGTTTTTCCTTGCCACCGTCACCTCAGGCTTCCTCATCAGGGATTGGCATATTTATATATATGCACTTATGGATATGTTTATGAATTAATAAGTCTTTAATCGGACATTATTATTGTAAAGCTGCATTGCGACAATGGTCTGTTGTTAAAAGCGCTATACAAATAAAATATAATTGAATTGAATTCTGCACGTGTTACAGCAGTGTGGCGTCATAGTTAAAGAGTGCGGGTACTAGATTCACCTCCCTGCAGCCCAGACCTGTGTGTGTGTGTGGCGCATTACGAAACACAAAATATCACAACATAGACTCTGGACTGCTGATCACCAGAAGTCATACATCAAGAAATAATGGAAACGACGTTCACTTTCAAACTTTCAACAGTTAGCATCCTCTGTTCCCAAATGCTTACTCAGCGTTTCTAAAAGAAAAGGGCGACGGCACACAGCGGTAAACCCGCCCCTGTCCCTACTTCTTTGGAACATGTTGCAGGCATCAAATTCATAATGAGTGTATATTTACAAAAAACTAGAACATTTATCACTTTGAACAGTAAATATCCTGTCTTTGTGTTGTGTTCAACTGAGGATAGATCAAAAATTATTGCAAATGATTGCATTCAGTTCATTCACACATTTCATATATTTACACTTTTTTGAAAATGGAGTCATACAAAATATCTTATTTTTAAGTAAAGAGTAAAGAGTAGAAGGAGCAATGATATTTATGTTTTTTTAAGGTACCATCAACCAATCATGTCATCTTAATAACATTACAATAAAATACCTTTCGACAGTTCCACTGAAAAAATATTATAATATGCTTTAGAGGAAAATGGCATTTCTTATATCTTATGAAAATAAATATCTTAAACATTTTGTTTTCGTTCTCCTCATGTAGACCCCCATTCCTCACCGTTTGATGTTTAAGGCAGTTTAATATGGAATCGTGATGATGACTCTGTCCTTTATGAGCAACATTATCACACAAGTAATTATTGTGCTCAATAAAAGCATAATAATGGTGTTCATAAATGGTATACTGTATATAAACCACCTGCACTGTATGCATTAGCGTTATGTTAACCATCCAGGAATATGCATTTGGTCCATATGGAATGTTATAGTACCATAAATAACCATGGTTTGCAAATAAAGAAAGATAATGAAGAAAATGCTGAACCTTGAGGTAGATGACCTAAAAGCAAAAGAATTGAAGATTTTTCTAGTCTTGAGTCCAGTCGTTATTGGCTAAAAGAAGTGAAACCTGATGTGTGTTTCTGCTGATTAAGCCCAACTGTCCCAAGGTTTGATGCGTTCTGAGGTTTTCTGCTCACCACGGCTGTAAAGATTGGTTCTTTGAGTAAGTCTAGCCTTCTTGTCAGCTTGAAAGTTCCCTACTCCTCTGACCAACAAGGTGTTTCTTTTCACTGAAACATGTGGCTGTTTTCCCCCCACACCACTCTCTGTAAACTCTAGAGACTGTTATGTGTGAAAGTTCCTGGAGATCAGCAGTTCCTTAAATACTAAAACCAGCCCGTCTGACATGAACAACCATGCCATGGTCAAAGTCACTGAGATCACACTTTTCTTCTTTCTTTCGTACAAGCTCTTGACCTGAACCTGCATGATTTCATGCATTGTACTGCTGCCACATGACTGGTACAAGTGTACAAGTGTTATTAAAATGGCCTCACGACGGAACGGTAGTGAATTACAGATATACTATTTAAAATCCGAAATAATTCTGAAAGGTGGTCACTGCATTATTCCATTAGCAAAAAAAATAAAACCAGTAAAAATACAGAAAACTTTTTAAAAGCAGCTATGTCCTAACTTTGCAGGGCAACACTGTCAACGTCTCCCTCTTACAATCCAGATACTTCAGCCAAATGGTGATTATACAGTGTATATATCGAAGCTTATATATGTACAAGTTGCAAGGTGTCCCAAAAGTCTGGATCCATAGGCAATTAATTATATAAACATAGATATTACAACAAATTTCAAATTGGTGGCCTTGGACTTCCAGAAACTTTTTTTTAAGTTTCAGGACTGATGTTACATGCACCAATGATTTCCTCCTTTAGTGCAATGCCTATGGATCCCAACTTTTAGGACACCTGTTACAGTTGTGTTCAAAATTATTCAACCCCCACTGAAATTGAGTGTTTTGGCCAGTTTGACATGGATTTTGATCATT
>JAQMCW010000016.1:346778-357463 GCA_030068335.1 Chrysichthys cranchii | reverse complement strand
TATATATATACTTTTCTGATCATTAGTACAACACAGATAACAAGTTACTAACAAGATGATATCAATAAAAAAAAAGCATACTGTTGCAACATTTCTCAAAATGTAAAAACAAACAAAAATGCACACTAACTAAATACATGCATACATACATTACATGCGTAGACAGTCATTCTTGGGAAGTATATGATTTAATGCATTTCTTTTCTTTATATAGCCTACTTCATCGGCATGCCCTCTTTCTGCATAAAAAAAAATACATAGTGATGCCATCATTGGTTACAAATCAAGCTCTCGGTTTGCTTCTACGGCTGGTCAGATGAACGTGGTGGACATTTACACGAGGCGCCTGACATTCTAAGAAACCAGACACATTCTCTTCAATAAGCCACCACTGCTTCGCTGTGGGTTTAGTCTTGTATTAGGTGTATCGTCGTGTTGTTCTGCGATTGCTATCTATTCGATTTCACTTTTTGGTCCACATATAGTCTGCCTGTCACAACCTGTTCCCCCAGAAAGCAGGAATTCTAATGCGTTAATAAGACGATGTTGAATTGCATACAAATTGAGAGAGAATAAGAGACACACCTGCTCACCAGGCCCTAACCTGGACTGTTATTAATATTTTCTGTGAGGTGACAGGTGAATTCTTCCAGATTTACAATCCTGAGACCATGTTGCATAAAACACTGATTCACGTGGCTCGCTTGCGGTTTTCGGCTTTTAGGATAATTCCACGACGCCTTCGTTATCACACTCTCGACTGGAGCAGTAATGGGAAATGGATCTAACACTGGCAACGATCTCTGGGAATAGTCACGCATGCTAGTTTTCACGAGTAAAAATCTGATACAAAATTGTTGACACTCGACATAGCAAATCCAGGGTAACCCTAGGAGCAGGTTCACCCATGTTTTTCAGAGTAGCTCGCGTTTTATTTTAGCCCAGCATATTGCCATAGAGAACATCATTCACCCATGGTTTTCACCAGCAAGGAGAAATGAAATACTAGGTCCTAAAGTACTCAATCGACTTTAAATATTTGTTTTACACTATTCTACAATTGAGGTTGAACTAACGGCGGACTAATATTAAACTATCTGCAGTAGGTTATATTAGCTCATTAGTTGAATCTGATGGAATTATCATTTAAAATATGCTGTTAAAATTCAAAGGACCGTAATATTCACATTAGGCAATGATTTAAAAAATAAATGAAAAAAAAAATTAAGCCTGACATTATATTTCTGTAAAGGCAGGGTACTGTATGTATTGTCGTATTCTTTTTTTAACTATGGTTATACAGCCCGTAGTCATTTGCTCACACTACACTATTGTCATTGTTACGTCTTATTTTTAGTTTTAATTGACGGACTAGCAATTATTCCAACTACCATGTTTAGGTTCTGCAGCCGCTGTTCTTCCGGCGACTATTTCGCACTTGCTTTTTGTGAGTTGGTGCGTATCTAATTCTATAACACTCACATTACTGTCAGCTCTTCACGACAAAAGCTTGGATTGCATACTGTCTTACTAGTAAGTCAATTTATAAAAAAAGAAAGAAAGAAAGAAAAAAAAAACCCCAGAATAAATGTGGGAGAATAAACAGCTGATCCAAAGGTCTGGAGCTGACTGAAATGGGTATTAATTTGGAAAGATTATTTCACCGCCAATGTCAGTGTCAATACTTGAAACGTTTGGTTAATTCTCAGCACATGCTAGTTGTTTCTTGTATTACCCCTTCACTGCGCCGCAGACGGAATGGAAACATGGACAAATTGCCAAGTACATCTTGTCCCAATGTAATGTCATGAAATTGTACCTTCCTGTTGGTTTGTGTAGAAAGGACAGTGTATAACATCTGCTCTGCTCAACTATTCAATAACCTTAAAAGTCATGCTACGTTTATGAAAGCTCGCTCGTTAGCAGTTGCACATATTTGATACCCGGCACAGTCGTTGCGGAATTCCAAATCTACACAATTTTGTCTAATAAAAATACATATTCAACACACAGGATTCTCAGTTTTCTTAAATATATTATTTTTAGCCTTTCACTGAGAAACATATGGATTTCTGGCCTCATTTAGGGCATAGGCTAAAATGTCTGGACGTCATTTTAAGACTTAACAGGATCAGTGCTACGTGCGCTATCTACGCCCAGTCCCTAACAACATGCTTGAGAAATGAGTGCCCCCGCCCCCCGCCCGCCTTTTTAGCCGCTTTAACAGGAATCGCAGGCCATACTTCCCAGACTAAGATTTGTCTTGCACGAATAATAGAAGCAGGCAGATGCTATATACTATTCTGAATGAATGGTACAACCTAAGAAGACTTTAGAAAGACTCTAGAAAGCAAGCTTGCCCATTAGTTAGGTGGATCCACTTTGACCCCATGACTTGTGAAATGCTACATGTAATTTCGTCCTACTGGACGGGACATTCCCGGATACACTCGCACAAACATGTCAGACGCTGGTCACGTGGTCAGGGTTATCTCTGACTTCGATGCACTCGATCTCCTCCCTCTCGCGCTCCCTCTCACGCTCTTTTCTCTTTGCCCGTTTCTTTTTCTTGTGCCTCTTTTTGGATGGAGGGAAGAATGTCAAGAAGACTGGGAGGATGATGAAACAGTGCAGCACCGTACACCCGGTGGTGAGTAGCGAGCACTTGAACAGTGTGTAGGTCAGGTTGGAAGGCACAAAGAGCAGGGGCATTATCCCAATCACAAAGCATGAGGCATTCTGTAAAATGGCTGCACCATGCTCTTCGAGCGAAATCTTTATGCACTGAGTCCTGGTGTGCTCAGTGGCCAGTACAAACGTGTAGAGGTGAGGGGCACAGTGATCCATGGCAAAGTTGAGCGTATAAATAAGGCACAGAATAGAGATACTGTCCATATCTACATTCCAGAGTGTCATGAGGCCTAGGACACCCAGCTCCACAGAGGTGACGGTCAAAATCAACCAGAAGTTCCCCAAGGGGTTTATGACAAGGAAGAAAGTGAGGATGAGGATGGTCAGGACGCTGAAACCTGACGTCAGAATCGGGGAGACAACCGAGGAGCTGTAGCGGTCCATGAACACAAAGGTGGGGTTGAAGACGATGAACTTGATGCTGTTTATAAGAGAGAGGGGTCTGAGTCTCTCGAGCAGCTCCACCACCTCCTCCCTTGTCTTCTCTGTGGTTCTGGCTACCAAGTACATCCTGGAAGCAATGATGTCGTACTCGTCGCCATTTTTGGAGAAGATGATGTCTTCCGTGAAGTGCTGATACTCCGGCCTCCTCAGAAACGAAGTCTTGAGAATATTAATGAAGTCGCTTTTGGTCGACGCACTGACGTTTGTGACCCTCAAATAATGAAAGTAATTGTCGATCCACGAAATTTTATTGAACCCCTGCCCTAGTGTCTTGAGGTGCTCCTGTACTGTGGAGTTCCAGTATTCAATGGGCTCGTAGATGTAGAATCCTATCACTGGGCTATAGTTGCTGAACAATTTCTGCTGGGTCAGGGCAAACGACACACTGGGTGAATTGCTGGCTAATAAATTGACTATGTTGTAGCCATCGCTGATTTGTAAACATCCCATGAATGAAAACGAGGCATAAATCAGGTAGAGAATGACCACAAAGGGCTTGACGTATGTGTTAGTAATCCACTCTGTGTAATGCTCCCTCAGGAAGTGCTGAATAAAGTGATTCTGGTAGGGCGTACTGTCATGGTGTGAGGAGAGATCGTGGCCGTCGCTCATCATGGTCTTGAACCACGTGGGCTGACGGTCCAGGTATTCTACAGAGGGGATTTTGCAGCAGAAAACGCTGTGGTAGCGGTTCTGCTCCAGTTGGCCAGCAAACACCAGGCAGGAGCCATAGAAGGAAAAGACGTAGAAGTAATTCACCAGGATGGCCACGCACATGCTCTGACAGAACACCTTCACGGACTCGATGTTGGTGAAAGGACTGGCGCCCATGCCAAACGTGATGATATACAAGGAGCTTGTCATGGTGTAGCATACCATCACATCGGCAAAGGCATCTGCCACTCGCTCTTTGAAGGGCAGGCTCTCCCGGGTTCTTCTCCAGCCGGCCAGGAGCTCAAACACTCCTTTGGTTCCATGCCCTGTGAAGAAACACCAACAAATTAAGGTATTCAAACGTTCAAAAGAACTGTTAAAATGCTGTCTTCATCAATGACTTTGTTTACAGAACGCGTTCTTAAACCTTGCTGACACCACATCAGATTCAGTAATCATAAATGCTCTTTACACACAGTGAAAAAGTCTTTGCTGTGATGAGAGTGCGTTCAGGGGCTCTGGCAGGTCTCGTTATGAAAGCATAACTGAAAGGGGGGGGCAGAAGGGAACAAAGGCATTAGGGCACCCTGGAACCCTGTGCCATTACCTAAGAGAGAAAAACTATTCAACAAAAGCCTGACTAGACAAATAGGTTTTCACTAACTGGGGGGATTTGCCGGGTAAAGCCCTTGCTGCAGTCTTCATTATTCTATGTACTGCTAAAGAGCCTGCACCTTTTACTTGAAGCAGACACTTTAAGCTTTAAATTTCATCGTGACTGGGAGCCAACTTATTTAGTGTGGATAAAATGGCGTAAAAGGAACCTTCTGGTTCTACTAAGGAGCTTGTGATGTGATATAACTGAAAGGCCACCAAGAGTTACAACAGCAACAGGCAGCTTACGTCTAACTAGAAGAACATTGTGAAGCATGGTATGAAAACCTGTACTGAGATCAAGGAACTGTCTTCTTTTTTCTCCTTCTTCTACATTTTATTATATTTTTTTCTTTAGAGACAGTAAATCCTATCAGATTCCTGCCATCATTCCTCCTTGATACCCGGACCATCCTCGCTAGTTCAACATGACCTACCTTTGCTGATATTTCTACAAAGGTGCTTTGTGACGATGTCCATATCCAACACAGAGCTCTACTTTAATTTGATACACACAAGGGCACCTAACCCCGTGTCCTATACATCAGTGCTAGTTTTACTTTAGTCGGTTCATGCATAAAGCTCATATAACAGAAAAAGCGTCGGGGCCTGCGCTTGTCCGATTGTGGAGCATTCATTTCTGTGCTTTCTAAGTATATATCTGTATGTGCAAATATCTGTAAATATTATAAAGTACTATCGTTGTACATGATCATATAAAGATTGACATATCGGCCTTGTGCTGTTTAGGTTACAGGCACAATGCAAAATCTCGGACGAATATTGCATTTTGAGGTGTGTTTAGCTAGAAAGCATGCTTGTTTTGATTTATGCTCGATTGAAATAGCTTTATGCATGCTGCCAATGTCCAGTGTAGAAGTTTAACAGGAGCTCCAAATGCAATGAAGGCTAATGAAATTTTAATAATACTCATCTGACAGTTTAGATTATCGTCAAGTATTTCATAAATAAACTCTAAATGCATATAGAATCTTTTTATAAATACGACCTGGTACGAGCTGACAAAAACTGTGACCCTGTCTGCATCTCAGGTGACCCCCAAGCTGAGAACCTCCGTCTTGGTAAACATACAGATCCGAGGTTCATGTGCATACAGAGTAAACTGCTGTCACCCCCCTCAGTCAGCTGATCACTCAAGTTTGTTGATGGTGAAGTGGACATTTCCTGTCCCTGGGTGCCATTATATATAAAATATAAATACACGTCCCATTTCCTGTAAATCTGCTTTGTGTTCATGTTTACTGTTAGAAGTGCAATACAGATAACATTGAATTGACCTGCATTGGACAGTGGTCTTGAAATTGGACACTGATGTCTCAGGGTCATCCCTGTGTTAGGTTCTGGTTCCCCTTTTGAGTTATGCTGCCATATCTCGACCTGCTGGAGTTCCCACTTGCTGGAGCACGATGTACACCCCTTCAGGCCGCCGTATGCTCTTAGTATACCTAATAATCGGTTCTCTCTGTCCACCAAGCTGCACATGTTCTCCTGCTGCCTGATGTGATGTCAGGGCCAGAACATGACCTGTTTCTCCTGTTGTGGCTCTCCTCAACCTCTGGACCTGTCTGGTTCATCCTGATGCTCACGTCCTTCTGCTTCTTCAGCTGAGAGCTACGCAATGACGAACCTCCTGCTTTGACCAAAAGAAGCGCCAAACAATCCAGAAGACATACACTGGAAGGACGTAGAGAATTTTGTGCCCAGTGTGTCTCACTCTTCTGAAATAAAGTGGTCAGGCCCTGACGCCCTGTGTTACTTTTTTTCGGTTATCCTGCTGCCATTACAAGGTGTGTGGAAATTTCCGTGTGCACTTTTACACCCTTTCGAGCAACTGCGTTCTCCTGTCATATCTAACAGTCAGTTCTGTCTGCGGAGCTCCGACATGATCCCACTGCCAGGTCCTGACACTCATCCTCCTGCTGTGAGTACTCTGGAGTTTCTGACTGATCCTTTACTCCTGCTCGTGGTGCAGATTGAATTTAAAAGTAAACTATTATTAATTAATAAGAATGTATCGGAAGTCATTGTGGCATCATTGCACTGTATGATGGGAACCAAACGCTATTCCTCCTCCCTTAGAAATTCAGGATAGGATCAGTCTCATTGCTTATGGTTCTTGGGTTGGGGGGATAAATCTTTCATGTTATAAATAGCAACAGTCTCAGCAAGACATGTCTCTTTCTTTTCCCTTCACTTCCTGTCTCCCACGGCTGTGACTTCGTTAGGTAAGAAAATGCTCCCTGTCCTTCTCTCTCTCTCTCTGTCTCTCTCTCTCTCTGTGCTACATTTAATGTCTCTGAAATCACTGGATATTACTGAGTTTTACTCAGTGCATCACTCCGCTCCTGCCTTGGCGCTATCTGCATTTATGACTCACCTCCTGATGCTGTAGAAAATCTCACCTTGATACTCCACAGACTCCCCAAAATCGCCTCATGCCTTTGAGTCACCTTGAGCGGATCATTTCAGTGCTCTGATTACGAAACTCTCATGTTTCTCCCTTTACGTTCGTTTACTGTCCATTATAGGAGCACACCAAACGTCTAGTATTCCTTCAACCCGTGTTGTACTTTGACGATCAAAAATCCCAGTAAGCAGTGTCACCCAGCATCACTTTCCTTCTCATAATAAATGTTCATGAGATTTCACGTCATTTTTGCTTTGTTTGAATTCGGCTGAATTTTTCCGGATGATTTGCTAATCCTTCGTTCTGGATTATTTTCGCCTGGAGTGGGCAGGACGTCTCTAGCACAAGACTACGTGCTAGCTACTGTAAGCGTGTGTGATAAATCAGTGTGTGCTAACTATCAGATGGAACCACGTGTGAGCACCAAATGTGATCGAATAGATCAAATCTGCATTCAACATTTGTCCATTTGTAATGTGTAATGAACATAAACTGTATGATTGTGATCATTTAAGTGTGTATTATTTACTCTAATCATCTGTGTGTGTGTGTGTGTGTGTGTGTGTGTGTGTGTGTGTGTGTGTGTGTGTGTGTGTGTGTGTGTGTGATGGTTTGCCCCAGATCATTCTTATCATGCCATTGATGGGACATCATAAGCCCACCCATTTAATAGCACAACCAGTTGTAACTAGATGCAACATACACTAATTAAAATTATATATCAAACTACACCCCTATTATGTACAAACAACAGAGATTATTTAAAGCCCAGTGAGTATTTTATTTACGTCATTATCTGATGAGTCACATAGTTCAGCCCACAAATTTATTAGGAAGGAAACACCCTATTCAGGTTATTTATCATTTAGAAGACACTCCAGGTGTTTCATAGAATAGCAGCATGTAACCAGTGTGTTCTTTCAGATACTTGCAGTGGATGCTCAGATGATTTTTTTTATTTTTACTTTTATTAGGCATCAAAGCAGAGAAGATATAAGAGATCAATAATGCTCATGGAGACAATATTACTTAAGTAAGTGAGTAAGTAATGTATACTAGTGATCATCACACGTGAAACGCCCCACAGCACAGCACAGCGTGACCCAGAAAAATTACTTCTCTGCATTTGACCCATTCACCGAGTGAAGCAGAGGGCAGGTTGAACAGCGCAGCGCCCGGGGAGCAGTGCTTGGGGACGGTACCTTGCTCAGGGTACCTCAGTGTCCTTGTTGGTCATTGGCCTTGAACCCACAACCTTCCAACTGAAGCGATACGATACCAGTCATCCTCACCCCCTCTGCTTGGTGGAACAGCCAGATCTTTCCTGATATCCAACTTCTAGCTCAGAGTTATTATCACTTGAAATCCGCTCACCCCATTGAAGATGGTCTTACATGAATTGCGTCAACATACATATAGCTGTTCTAATATGAACTGTCTTGCACTCAATAGCTCCATCAGTAATTAGTTGAAACACAACAGACTTTATGTTAAATCTATAGTGAATTTTGTGTTACACAACTGTAGTTTTGGACCATTTAACATATGGTTATAAAAGTGAATTAGTTACAATGGCACTATCTGGTGTCACTTAAATGAGGATGGGTTTCCTTTTGAATCTGGTTTGCAGTCTCCCCCTACTGGTTCACACCTCACACACTCTCTGCCTCTTTCTCTCTTCTTCAACTTTTCAGTTGTATCCTGTCTTAAGTGTCAGGCAAATAACAACAAATTATTATTCATTTGAATTATTAATTAGTATTATGACTGCTCAGTGGTCACAGTTATCGCTCACATGTGAGGTACAGGACCAGGGTGAGGATTCATATGCAAGAGGGTTTTTTTTTTTAAATAAATATTCATGTAAACAAAAATCAATGTCAGATGCAGGCAATGGTCATAAACACAATCAAGCATTCAAATCAGGGCCAAAAGTTAATCCATAGAATAATCCAAAAACAAGGTAAAAGTTCAATAATTCACAAGGCATTCAGCATAGAATAAGGCTCAGAACTTATGTAGTTAATGTATATATGCTCAGTTTACCTAAATAGCCCAAAATCCAGAAATGACAAGGCAGTGCTTGGACAGAGTTTGAACAAGAATTCTGGGCAAAATGGCCCCTGCTAACGGGGAGGGGAAAGCTCCTGGGCACTTGTTACAGAAACTGCTTTCCATCCCACCTCCCAAACCCACGAGCAGCTCCCAGAGTCAAGCCAGCCTCTCTACAGGGTCTACTTATAGACCTGGGAGCAAGCTAGTTCAGTGTTCTTTCTAGAAGTCCTTGATTCAAGATGGGTCTAGTATATCTTCTGTGGGGAGCCAGGAGGGTAAGTACCCAAGGAACAACATACAATGAACCTGTTTTTGAAGTCAAGAATTTGATACACTAACGACATTAGTGTACCAAATTTTTGGCTCCAAAATCAGTGTCTCAATGTTTATCTTTGAGATCAAAAGATGGCAATGAGATGATAGATCAGAATTTCAGCTTTCATTTCCTGATATTTACTTCACACACAACTTAGAACATAATACCTCCTTTTTGAATCCACCCAATTCTCAAGTGTTGAAAATACTGGAAAATGTGACTGTCCGGTGTTTCTTCTTATTAATACTGTAGCTCTGAATGTGTACTCTGGGTGTGAGCCTTTTCAAATGTGAAGACTGCATTTGTTGTTAAAAAGGATAAACCAACCTGAAGCCCAGAGAGCTGTCTCTGGGAGAGAAACAAGCTATTATGAAGCTGAGAAAAGAGGAAAATTTGATCAGAGATATTGTCCAGGCATTGGGCATACAATACAACAACATTTTGGAATGTCCTAAAAAAAAAAAAGTCTAGCGTACTAACAACCACATCACCCAGTTATTTGAATCTTGTAATGTTTGGCTAGTATCTTTTGCTCTGTTCTACTGCTTCCAGCATGGTGCATTCATTTATGAATACAAATTTTTTTTACCAGAGCACAAAACATGACAAAGACGGGCTTGCAGAAGCTCTAATTTGTAATCTGGCAACTCAAGTGTGGGTTCTTAAGTCTTATCCAACTCCATTTTATTAACGAGAACATTATAACGTATCACTTATGGTGGATGTTTGGAATAATGAATAATGCACATAGACAAGAAGGCCACAAAATGATATATTACACTGATTAATCTCATTACAGTGACACTTGTTAATGGTTGGAATATACTTGACAGCAAATAAACAATCAGTTCTCAAAGTTGATTTGTTTGAAGCAGGAAAAATTAGCATGTATAAGGATCTGTACGACCTTGACAAGGGCCAGATTGTGATGGCTAGATGACTGGGTCAAAGCATCTTTAATTGTTCATGTTTTAAAAAAGTTAGTTGTTTGGGCTATTGGCCTTCATCAGGTGTTCAAACAAAATCTAGGAGACTCAGTGGATAAAACAGATAACACGGTTGATAAATCGTGTGAAAAAAAACCTCATATGCAAACTGCTCATATCTAGTTACAATCCCAAGCCTTGGACACCTAAGTTCTTTTTCACTATGTGGATATATGTACATTTTGTTTTTTCGTGTGTGACTACACTGTATACAGGCCTCACATCAGTAATTTCTTTCCAAGATAGGTGTTACTGTCGATGGAATCACTTGTGGAGAATACGACTTCACAACATTTTCTCTGATGTTGGGAGGTCTTCTGTATACAAGGCATGGAGAGTCTTTATTCGTCTTCTGCCGATTAATCCTGTTCAGGGTCGCAGGGGAAAGCTGGCGCCAATCCCAGCTGACATCGGGTGAGAGGCGGGATACGCCCTGGGCAGGTCACCAATCCACCGC
>JAQMCW010000016.1:331221-343326 GCA_030068335.1 Chrysichthys cranchii | reverse complement strand
GATTTTAATTTTATTCTATGTTTTATTGCCGCACATAAACCCATAATACACTTTAAAAACATGTTTTGAGGCTGAAAAACATTCATTGTACACTGAACAAATCGGGTCACGAACAGAGTCTCGGAAGGGATTAAGTTCGTGAGCCGAGGGTCCACTGTACCGATGTTATTGTGAAGCGGTGCGAGTTGTTTGCCCAGCAAGGGGCTCTCACCCCTCCTCTAGAATCCCCCAGACTAATCTCAAAACCGACTGTGGAGGTAAACTTATTTATTTGTTTATACTGATTGAAAATGCCTGATGAGTCAATTTCACACCAGTGTACTGCTAGAAAGGGTTCACTGAAATGGGTGTGTGTAAGCAGGAAAGAAAATCTAAGATGTACACACCAGGGTGGTTCTCCAGGACCAGCCTGAGAACCTGTGCACTAGATACTGTATTAACAATCAGTTCACTGAAAATAAAACCCGAATATGTCCCATTTGGGTTATTTCTATCTCAGCTGGGGCTTTTCCAGCATTTTAGTGTGCTTTTCACTCCGTAGGTGCCGTCTGCCTTGTCTTTTTCCTCCTGCTTCATGGATGAAAAGTCACCATTCCCACTCAGTACAGCTTTTCATACACAGTACCAGTCAAAAGTTTGGACACCCTTACTCATTCATAGGTGTTTCTGTATTTTGACTATTTTCTACACTGTAGAGCAATACTGAAGACATCACGATTAAAAGATAACACATGGAAGTATCTGGTGAACAAAAAAAGTCTTTTAGACTCTTGGAAGTAAGCAGCTTAAAATGCAAGCTTCACATGTTGTTATAATGATCTTCAGCAGCTTCATGAGATCGTCACCTGGAACGCTTTTCAGTTAACAGGTGAGGATTGTCTAAAGTTCATTAGTGGGATTTCTTGCCTTCTTAATGTGTTTGAGATCATCATTTGTGTGTGTGTGTGTGTGTGTGTGTGTGTGTGTGTGTGTGTGTGTGTGTGTGTGGAGGTTGTGTTGGTGGACAGTAAACAGCCCTGTTGCACAATTATGAAACCAGATGATGAGTATTAAAGTGATCAGATGAATATTTTGCATGGTGAAAAGGCACGCCCGACTGTGAACTACTTACGCGGCACAGTAGACGGTAAGTTTTTGAATTTTACAAACAATCTCAAACACGCATTATTCGTTAATTTACAATTTTAAGGAATAAGGAAGCTGGAAAGCCAGTATGACCAGCTTGTCTTGTGTTTTGCGAGCTCCTTTTTCTAAAAATGTTTCAAATGAACGTTTGACGACAACTGCCCAAAGTAATACTTCTTTGTCCAATTTGCGCTCGTAGATTTTTGTCCGTGTTCTTGCTTTTCCGAGTCCAGTGCCGTGCTCCTAGGCAAAAAGCTTCCCGTGGATCCTTAGCCGGCACAAGATCATAATCCTGCTGCTGACGCATGACAGGACGCGAACACGGCTAAGAGTACAGCGAGTACGCCCCTTGCTGACAATGAGGACAAATTAGTTCATAAATTATTCGACACAGTGGGGTCCAGAAGTGTGGCGCCGCATTGAATAGCTGGGATTTTTTAAACAGGAAAAAAAAAAAAAGTTTTAGAATTTTTTAAATATTTAATACGAAGAACCTAAACGCTCAATGTTCTTATTTGTATAATATTCTCCAAGATTGTGTACTATTTCTAGGTTCCGATTTTGGATGTGTTCTGTGCAAATGGGTTATATGAAGCACGTTATCCGCTTTGTTCAAAATGTCACCGTTACGTCATGTTATGTCCAGTCTCTTCTACTGAACCATGCGTTCACTTGAGATGCCATTGGATTTGATCTAAAATGGCCGAAGGTGTTGCACAGACCTGTAGAGTCCATGCCATCTCGAGTGCAGAAAAAAGAGTTATTAAAGCAAAAGAAAAAAAGAAAGAAAAAAAAAGCCCAAACCCTCAGCAACTCTGAAATTCATGTACATATTTCAAATATTTCAGAAAAAGGATTCTACTTTTCTACATTCCAATAATACAGAATGGGAGCGTTTTCACATAGCTGTATGTCTGTAGTATGGAAGTGGTTTGGCTGCACAAACTCAGACTCCAAAGCATCAGCTATGTTGACTAGAAGATGACGTTTCAGCCTACGTGAGTAATATCAGCTCGCTGCGCATTCCCTGCTGCTGCTGAGCTGCACTCCTGCAGCATGCTGTGATCACGAGAACAGTCCAGTGGTGCTAGGCTAGTAACTCTCAGCTTGGGCATCATTCAAGTTTAAAGAACGATCAGCTGCCGTTCAGGATCTCTTTACATGCGAGGCGGCAGTGCTAAGCTCCTCTGAAGTCCATAGTGCACTGCACTGTTGCATTGCTGCTAGTATTTGTCACATCCCTGCTTCGAACATGTCTCCATTCTAAAGGCTTTCAGGATGAGCAGCCGAGCCTTCTTTACATTTCTCCTGCTGTGTCAACGCAACAAAAGTTACTTTACCTTTCCCTATGGAGCCATGTCTGATGCTCACTTCATTCTCCGCTGTGTCGAAGGCTGGATAATGAATAGTCAGCCATATTTTCATGCATCACTATTGGCATTATGCTGCGCTTTGGGGAAGACCTGTTTAAGTGCTTGTTAACACTGCTTCAGGCCCAGAAAAACTAACCACTAATCACTGTCCATCATCCAAAAAAAACCACATAGGTGTCTCTTAGCTTACTTTAATGCAATTCAGGTCAATCGAATTCCGCGCTTATCGTTTTATCGCTTGTAATTTATGTAAATAAAACCCCTACTGCCGATTCGCATGAGTGGCAAATATTCGCACCAAATCTATCGATTTCATTTTATTTACGACTTGCAATGAACAACAGACCCACCCTTGCAATGCAGGCATACAGTAATATGAAGCATCTATTTGTACAGACTGACCTGCGTTTTACATCTATTCCTATATTAAGGGGGGAAAAACCTGCTGTCGTCTAAATAACACATGAACACGTGCAGCCCGACATTTATTCACTGCTTAATCTCAATATTGCAAAAAAACAAAAAACAGAATAAAAGGTAACTTTAAGGCTAACGGTTTAATGGCCCTGAGGATAGCTCCTGATATAATGCTATAGAGCCCAGGCAGCTAACATGGTCAGGTCATGTGACAACCGTTTATCCTCCATGTTATACAGCAAAATATCACAGGTTGGACATGTCTGAGTCTGTGTTTACGGTTGATCTGATCGTCCGTAAGTCACAGAAACCGAAGAAACGGCGGTGATTTCACGTTTGACATACGCCTACACGGATCAGAGTAAGGCTAGAAAAAAAGGCATGGCATTTTAGAGGATTCCTCCAGAGCCAAAAAGACACGTGAAATGGATTTCAGCTTTGAAACAGGAAGCCTGGCAACCTACGGAAAACACCCGGATGCGTAGTGACCATTTGTTTCATTTATAGCAAACGTAAGGCGCAGCAATTGTTCCGCTTCTTCACAAGCTTGTTATCATCATTTTCCACACTAGATAGAATGTTTTCCGTCGTGTTTTAACTTGTCTGATGGTATGTTGTAAAAAGTCATGACAAGTTCTTTGTCTCGATTAGGGTTTAGTGTACAGTGCACTGGGCTATTGCTCATGTAAAGTAGTTACTGAGGCTGCTTCAGGCTGAGGACGGATTCACAAAAAGCGAACAGCACACAGCAACGCCTTGTTGAGTTCTTTCCAAATTTGGATTTCTGTTCTCCATCCTGACATCAAATAATTGTAGGCTTGCAGACTTTTATAAGCGGTTGAATCATAAGCTTTTATAAACGCAAACCTTTATAAGCAGTAAACTTGGAGAGTCCAGATAATCGTACAGGTCATCATAGGGGAAGTCGGTCAAGTCAGAAAGCCGACAGATTTGGAATAAAGAAATTTTCTGGCAAATTGGATATATGCAATCCTGCATCCTGCAATATATCGGCCCACAAACGTGTTCCATGTATTTGGGCCTGCGCACATTTTCTATTTTATTTTCGCTGATTGCTTCATGGGAATGTACACAACGCATTGAGTTCAAACGTACTGTTATGGCAACATAGGCGATGTAAAGTCATGTGACTGCACGGCTCGAACACCTCTACACCTGCACTTTTATGCAATTATCCAATCAGCCAATCATGTGGAAGCACTGCAATGCAGAGCGTTGTTCAGATGCAGATCAAGACGGCAATGGCTTACTGTTCACATCAAACATCAGAACGGAGGAAAGATATCATTTTAATTACTGTAACCTTGGCATGGTGGCTCGTTTATGTTCACATCAAGCTCTAAAAAAGTGACTTTCAGTGACTTTGACTGTCTAATGGTTGTTGGTGCCAAACGGGCTGCTTTGAGTATTTCAGAAACTGCTGACCACACAACGGTCTTTAGAGTTTACGCAGCATGGTGTAAAAGTTAAAAACCATCCACTGAGCTACACTTCTGCACATGGAGACGCCTCGATGATGAGAGAGGACCGAGGCGTATGGCCAGAGCAGTCTGAGCCGACGGGAACCCTATGTTACGGTCACTCAAAATAATTATTATTTACAACCGCGGAGAGCAGAAATGCCTCTCAGAACCCAGAACACTTCAGACCTTCAGGCAGATGAACAACGATAGCAGAAGACCATGATTTTAAGCCTTGTGCTGCTTGCACATGATCAACCGGTTGGATCATTTTTCTCTTACAAAGCCCCACAGTTATGAAACAGCCTTCCAATTAGCACTCCGGACACAGATGCAGTCTTACTGTTTTAGCCTAAAACATGTTTCTTTAGTCAAGGGTTTTGGTAATACGCTAAACCCCCGTCTCTCGCGGGGGTTACGTTCCAAAAGTTTTCGCGAAAGACGAAAACCTGCGATACACGGACGCCGCCCCGATCGTTTGTTTTAAAAAATAGTTTAAGCCCTAAATGATCCTCCCACACGCTTTAAACACTTTCTAGACACGATTAAACACAAAGAAACATTTGCGAGCATATAGCCAGGTGAATTGTGTGTCGAATTCAGAGAAACATCACATTTATAGTTAGTCCTGCTTCTCCCCATCCGTATGCGTCGTAGCCAGCAGCCAATCACCACCAAGGTTAAATGAATACGGCATTCTGATTGGCCTGATTGTTCCTTCAGCCATAGTTCTTTTTCAGTATCCCCACACCGCGTTTCCATAAACAATGCTACGTGTTCTTTGTCTCTTGTGTAAGAATGATCTACACTGTACTGTATTTTATACATGGTTAATATTTTACTCCATTTTAATTCGTGTGCATATTTTACAATACCGGGGAAATCCGCAAAAAAAAAAAAAAAAAATCTATATATATATATTCAAAATAAATATCCGCGAATAGCCGGGGGCGCGAAATGTGAACCGCGATATAGCTCGGGATTACTGTAGTTGTTTCTTAGCTAAAGGCACAGATTTGGAAAGCTTTTTGGAAAGTTTAGATGCTGTCACCGAACCACTCTCATGCTTTCACTCAGGTTTGTTGATGGTGCGAGGTTGGCTGCTTTGTGTCCCAGGGCTCCCTCATGTCTGTGTTACGTCCTGGCTAGCCTTGCCGCAGTCCCTGCATGGACTCTGAGCGCAATTCTTTGACCATTATACAGCAAACGCTTAATCTTAACCCATGCTACTCCAGAGATTCAATCCAACTCAATTCCATTTTACTTCAAGCGTGCTTTTAACAATGGATACTGTCACAAAGCAGCTTCACAGAAGTATAGCGATACCAGTGACTCTGAGTCCTTCTGCTCTCCGGACCTGCCGGATCTCATCACCTGAACATCACTCCCTGCTGCTGAGGTTATCCCCACATCAACAGCCTAAATTCACCATGGGATTACTGTGGATAGTACCACGCAGAAACAATCATTCTGACATTTAAAAGTTGCTCATAACTTCCACATAAAAGTGCGACTGCACTTTTTGAACTATATAAGTATGCAGTACATTAACACAATCCGGTGTCCCCCAGACGAGGGTGGTTTCCTTCCGAGTCTGGTTCCTCTCTGGGTTTCTTCCTCATGTCATCTCCGGGACTTGGTCTTTGCCACTGTCGCCTCTGGCTTGCTCATTAGGGATGAATTCATCCATTTAAAAATTACAGTGTCCTCCACAATTATTGGAGCACCTTGTAAAGATTAGTAAAAGAGTTAGGGAAAAAATCCACCTTTTGCGTGCACGCAAAAAAGGAGAACTATCCAAGCTTTAATTAAAACAAGTTTACTCCGAAAAAAACAAACAAATCCCTCTTCTAGCCTTCATACTAGGCACTGGGCACTGTAGCGGGAATTTCTATCCTTCTATCTATAAAGCTGCTTTGAGACAATGTCCACTATTTTAAACACGATACACATAAAATTGAACTGAATTGAATCATTTCATGAATGAACAGTTGCAAACTCAACAACAGTTTCGACCCCGAGGCATCAGATCACTCAACACCCTGCTGCCTCCCAACGCTCACCTGGGCTCGTCAAACACCTAACCCAGTATGACTCAATATCACTGCACGCCACATTTTACAAAGCTGCATCATGCATTTTATGGCTTTCTGAACATATTGCTGCTTCCCTACTAATAGTTTACAGTTTACCGGCCATGCTCTGTGTATTTATTGCCCTGCACTCACCTCACACTGCTGGGTATTGCACATATCTGCATACTGCACGTGGTCTGGAGAAATGAACCTTGCTTATTTTACAAAAACAGCATGTACGGTGGTGTGGTGGTTAGCGCTGTCGCCTCACAGCAAGAAGGTCCTGGGTTTGATCCCCGGGGTCGACCTGGGCGCCTTTCTGTATGGGGTTTGCATGTTCTCCCCGTGTCCGTGTGGGTTTCCTCCCGCAGTCCAAAGACATGCACAGAGGGGATTAGGCTGATTGGCGACTCTAAATTGGCCGTAGGTGTGAATGTGAGTGTGAACGGTTGTCTGTCTCTGTGTGTCGCCTTGCGCTGGATTGGTGACCTGCCCAGGGTGTAACCCCGCCTCTCGCCTGAAGTCAGCTGGGATTGGCTCCAGCTCCCCCCCCACTGCGACCCTGAACAGGATTACATGGCAGAAGATGACTGAGTGATGAGAGCATGTTGTGTAGTATTCATCTTTTACCGCAGCAATTTGACAGCAATCATTCATTTCCATTAACCTGTCGTACTGCAAAACATTTGCAAGACTAAGTATGGTCCAGTTATCATGTTGTAACATCTAGAGACAGCCGTTCCCTCACCAGCTTCTCTTCTTTTCTCGCTCTTTAATTCTCCCCCATTACTCTGAAACAGAGTCTTGGCTTCTTGGACTGCTTTGCTCTTTACTGTATAGTAAGCTTGTGCAATACGTATTATTTTTCCCCCCCTTTCCTCATTTTAATATACCGTGACAAATGACGTGATCGTGCGGAACTGATGGCCTAAAAAAAGATAGGAAGATGAGCTTTTCCAACATTTCAGTTTTAAGGAGAGTTGGGGAGGGCGTAATAATATTATCGGCTGTGCAAGAACAGAAACCGTTTGCTGGAAGCAGCAATAACGGAACTCAGCTGGGTGGTGGATTTTAAGGTGATTCTACAGAAGTATGCAGTAAAAACGATATAAAATAGCAGTATACTTTCGATAGGGCTCTTTTTTTCAACAACAACAAAAAAGGCTGTCTTATGTCCACACATCTGAGGCTTTCACTGTTGCTGCCGTTCAAAGTTTTGGAGCACATACAGTGACAACTGAACTCTCCATGTACCTTTGCAGAAAGTGAGAGCTTCCAGAAAATGTCCATTGATATTGTACAGCTCGTTTCCAGATTATAATATGTGGCTCGTTTTACTTTTCGGCATATCTGCTCCTGGTTTTTGGAGTGTTGGGGTTGGCCCATGTGGACTGCCTCGGTGTGTATCCATGAGCTCTGGGGATGGCGCTGGCCTGCTGCCGGCACGGGCGGATTTTCTGCGATGGCCGGGACTTGGATTGTTGTGGATCATCTTGCACTTGAGGCTCTGTTGGTGATCAGCTGAAGCTGAACAGACTATACTTAAACCACAGTGAACTGCTGTTCTACAACTAAACTGACCACATAACACATGGATGTAGATGTGGGTCGTTATAATGGCACTATCTGTCACCCAAATGAGGATGGGTTCCCTTTGGAGTCTGGTTCCTCTCCAGGTTTCTTCCTCTTGTCGTCTCAGGGAGTTTTTCCTCACCACCGTCACCACCGGCTGCTCATCAGGGAGATATGTGGATGTATATATACTTATAGATATGTTTATAGACTAATAAGCCTTTAATTGGACTCTATATACTGTGAAGCTGCTTTGTGACAATGTCCACTGTTAAAAGTGCTATAGAAATAAAGTTGAACTGAATTGAATTAATAGTGCTATACAGAACAAGCCTAGTGTACGGGCTGTTTACAATATGATCGTGGAATAGAATAAGACTAACTAAATAATACTATTATACTAATTAATAACAATACTAATCATAGGATAATAATATTACAGTAGTATTAATCTACTGTATAGTTTAGAGTCTACTGTAGAATCTAGTCTGTTGTCTGGGTTTATTGACCTTTGACCTGTCTGTCTCATGACCCATGTTAACCCATGGGAATGCATTTCATTCCACAAATTCAAATCCTAATACTATTGCTCTCTCTCTCTCTCTCTCTCTCTCTCTCTCTCACACACACACACACACACACACACACACACACACACACACACACACACACACACACACACACTGCTAAATTCACATCTATAAGCAATGAAATGAATGACAGTAAAACCTATTTAATAAAAAAATGTCCTTGTTATATAATGTCAGGGGCTTTTTTTTCTATTAGGTTTATTATTAGCCTTCGATTACGCACAGCCGCCGCATTATAAATCCCCGTGAATGAGCTGTTGCTATAGAAACGATAATGAAGTATTAAAACAAGCATGTTAACATAAATCCCTGTGATTTGAATTACAGCCAGCGCGACTGTCACGGAAAATGAACCGACACGTTCTGACCAGCCAGCTTCAAGAATTCAAGCAGTGCTGTGGGTGAAATGGGAATATTCAATAAGAACAATATCATCATCATCATCAACATCATCATCATGTTAAATGACCAGTGATTTCTGCTAAGGTTCCTTCATGCATAACACGCAGCCAGAAGAGACCAAAAGGAATGGCTGTAAACATGATTTCGTGACAACTGTAAACTGCGGTGATTAGTTGACGTTCTCAAACCTTTCCTGCCTCTTCATAACTTAAAAAAAAAAAAAAAAAAACGGTTCCCACCTCAAGCAAAACTCCCTGTCCCCATCACGACTTCTACAGAGGTCTCTAATTGTGTTTGTACAAGTTTAAAACAAGAACCACCAAAACTCCTCCCTTGTCAACGTTTTCAGGCTTGACTGAGAGGGCGCCCCTTGCACCCGTTATGTGTTTAGGAAAGGCAGCGGGACCATAGGAAGGGTTAAAGTTTCACAACACCTAGAAATAAATAATCACATCCACCATGTGCAGCTGAAAAGCTCTTGGCATGAGCGCGTGAACGCGGCTTAGCGGTGCAGAAATCCGGGATCTCAAGCTCGACCGTTCCCATGCCTTTTGTAGTCTGATGCAATGCTCCGTTCCTAAGTCTCACTGTCATTTGGACCTCCTACACGTGCCTCACTAACTGTCCTTTTGTCCCCAAGCATTACTGTAGTCCTGCATGCACAGACACCAAACATGGCACAACAGTGTCCCTCTGACCACAGCTCTCCTCTGGGACATGTGAAAATGAACAAATGCACACTGAGGACCCGCTGCAGCCTACTGTAGGTTCATGACAAGAGTAGCAGGTGGTAAAGAAAACCACAGGCAGCACTGCTACAGCAACACACACACACACACACACACACAGGCGCGCGCGTCTCCACTACGCTTGTGTGCAATGCAGGTCTATGCAGTCGATTCCTAGCATGGACCCAGGATGAATGTGCACACACAGACACACACACACGCACACCACCAGGAGAGCTCCAGTGTGTGCTCATCATCATCATCATCATCATCATCATCATCATCATCATCATCCCAGGGTTTCCCTGCTGGCTGCAGAAGCGCTAACATCACCACAGGCTTCACTTCATAGGCTGCTGCTGTGCTGCAGTTTCATTGTTACATAGG
This sequence comes from Chrysichthys cranchii, assembly GCA_030068335.1. Lineage (NCBI taxonomy): Eukaryota > Metazoa > Chordata > Actinopteri > Siluriformes > Claroteidae > Chrysichthys > Chrysichthys cranchii. The sequence goes on along the minus strand of JAQMCW010000016.1, from coordinate 333,176 downwards.
GTTCACGTTGCTTTAGCATTAGCCTGGTCCCATAAACACACACACACACACACACACACGGGCACGCGCGTGCGCGCTCTGCCAGGGGCAGTTTGGTCCATCAGCAGCAGCAGCAGCAGCAGCAGGACATCTTTATTGCCCAGTGGCACCGGGGAGCGCACAGCAGTGACAGGGTTAGAGTGCAGGGTGTGCGCAAATCACATCACATCACACACACACACACACACACACACACGGGCGCGCGCGCACACCCCAGCAGATGATGTAAACATGTGTGAGAGTCACCACGGTGCGGCTGGATGGATGAATGGTGTGAGGGATGTGTGATGCAGAGGGATGGATGTGGCCTAATGCACGTGCACAAAGTGAGGCTGAGACCCATGGAGTGTGTGCTGGATGCCCCAGGGTTATAAAGGGAAGGGGGGGGGGAGCGCCACCCTCTTACCCTCAGTGTGGTGTTGGGGTAGCTCACGGGCACTTTGGAGAGCGTGTTGTTGTTGAGGATGGCCTCGCGGATGTCCTCGAAGATCGCGATTATATCATCGAGGACGCACCGGCGGGGCTCGCGCTGGCCGTCGAGCACGCAGAGGTGCGCGAACGTGTAGTTGAAGCCGCGATGCGCGACGCGCAGCTCGAGCACGTGCCGGTGCACGCGCAGCACCTGCTCGGCCAGCTCGAGCACGTTGGCGCCGCGCTTGGCGAGCAGGATGAGGCGGCCGTAGCGGCCCGGCGTGTGCAGGTCCGAGTAGAGGCGGTGCTTCGAGCGCTCCACCGGGAACAGGCTGTCGGCGAGGCGCCGCTCGACCTTGGCGAGGCTGTGTGCGGGCGCGAGCAGCCGCTCCAGGTCAGCCTCGGGCGCGAATCCACGCAGCGCCGCGCCGCCCAGCAGCGCCGTCAGCACCGCGGGCACGGTCAGGAAGAACACCGGGTGCCGGCTCACGAACAAGCCGAGCCAGTAGAACGAGGCTTTGAGCGCGCCGTAGATCGCCTGCCGCAGCATCATCCACCTCCACCACCACCACCACCACCTCCTCCTCCTCTGTCTCCTCCTCCACCTCCTCCTCCTCCTCTGCTGCTTTTGCCTAGCAAGTGCATGTGACACGCGCTCCCATGCTGCGGTTTCCAAAAAAAAGAAACAGATTACTGATCGGGTACCCTGTGTGTGTGTGTGTGTGTGTGCGCGAGTGTGTGTATGCGCGCGCATGTGAGTCTGTGTGTGTGCGCGCGCGCGTGCTTTTTTTAGTTTCTGCTCAAGACATGACTCCCTCCTCCCCCTCCCCCTCCCCCTCCCGTTACGCGTTAACGTGGCGCTGGTTACAGCAGAGTGCGCGTGGCGCTGTTCCTCAGTGCAGCTCGAGCACCCACGGATTGATGTGCCTCTCTGTGCCTCTCTGTGCCTCACTGTGCCTCACTGTGCCTCTCTGCCACTCTGGACTGGGCTCCACAGGGGGAAGGAAGGGTATGTTAGGCAGGGTATTTTTTTTGTTCTTCCAGAACACCCAGGTCAGGTTTCTGCAGCGGAATGAATGAGGAGCAAATGCTGCAGAGAGATGCTTGACTTCTTGGCTGGACTACGAGCTTGAAGGGGATAAATATAACCCAGAATCCATCAGATAAAAGCTGGGTTTGAAGCTGTGGGCCGGGGGGTAAAGCGGACAGGTGCGTAGGGTAATGCCACATACATACAAACATAGTTGATCAGTCAGGTTACTAAGCCACAGGAGTGTGTAAGATGACTTATTCCTATCAGCATCTACAGGGAAATGACCCCAGAAAGCTGCGGTATAGGAAAAATGACTTAGGCCTTGGCTAATTTTCGGAGGTTATAAAGTTGTCATGACTAATGATATATTACACCCATTTCTGATGCGTATACAGTGGAGATCAAAATTAGAGAACAACCTACAGTTTCCTAAATGTCGAGGTGACTATGTAGTGCTATGTGGAAATGATCC
>JAQMCW010000016.1:193797-205938 GCA_030068335.1 Chrysichthys cranchii | reverse complement strand
TGGAGATGGACTGACGCAAAGTGGAAAAGTGTGCTGTGAGCTGACGAGTCCACATTTCAGACTGTTTTTGGAAAATCCTGGATGTCGTGTTCTCCGGGCTAAGGAGGAACTAGTGGTGACAAGTTAGTGTCTAAAAGCTGTTTGGAAGCAGAAAGATTTCTTTAGTAGATTATTCAGCATCACTCATTCAAACCTCTGTTGAAAAGCAATTCTGTGAAAGCTTTCCAGATGAGCTACAGTTATGTTGCTTCTGATGTACAGTTCATGTCTTTATAGTCCTGGTGGATCATAAGACAGCATGGGATGCAATGGGTGCACATTTTATAGTGCGACTGACGAAGTGCGCTTAGTGTCACCATACACATCATCTCTCTGTAAAGATGACTCAAGGAGACATTTTAATCATTTTTTTAAGCGCATCATGTTGCTCATCCCCATCTTCGCCAAGCTAGAGTCAAATCCGAAGAGAGGAAAATCATCAGCAAGCTTTTTGGGTGACAGATAAAACCGATCTGGTCTACAAAGCATTTCATGTGAAAAATATCCTTTATTAGTTATTGATAAAGTGCGTATGATATGCGTGTGTACACAAACGCCTGAACATCTGCACCATATTCGCGCATTAAAATGAAAACTGCCTTTGACTAGCGACTGTGAACGAAAGACACAGAGTTGTTGTAACACCTTGAGATTTGCATAAAGGGCATGAGTGCGAATAGGCTTTTATTATAAATGTCCACTTTTCATCAGCAAGAAGAATCATTGAAAGAAAAGTATGATTTCGTGGCACTTACAATGATGTACTGATAAGGATCGATGGCAGACATAGTGGTGCTTGACATGGGGTGATCAGGACTGGCTGACGATCCCCCGTCCACGTGAAAACCTCTGATGAAGAAATCTTCGGGGAGTAGGAATTCTCATCTAGTGTACACACAAGAGCGGTTAATCCAGTTGGGATTGTGAAAGCAGGGTGATTTATGAGATAGGAATTGCACGTCTAAACTGAAATTATACTCTGATTACAATAAATATAGAAAGCTTAAGAGGAAGGAATGACAGTGACATATTAAAATGGCAAACATGATGTTGTACATAATATATAAGACTTACGTAGCTGGTATCAAGAAGATCAGTGGCCTAGGCTATTCTCTCTCTCTCTCACTCTCTCTCTCTCTGTGTGTGTGTGTGTGTGTGTGTGTGTGTGTGTGTGTGTGTGTGTGTGTGTGTGTGCGGAAGAGAGAGAGGGTGACAAAAAGAGAAAGCAACAAAAGAGGAAGTGTGCAGCTAAGAAAAATAAGATAAAGCTCTGGGTAATGGTGGTCAGTGAGATTCAGACTAAACTCCATGACTAAGCAGAATACATAATATTTCAACATGTGTTAACTGAGTAATTCCCACCACTGTTCCTGGTTTACCACTACGCTGTAGAGATACACTTTACAGCTCTAACACGCCGGCATTAAGCACGTTAAGTAGCACACTTATTAATTTAAACCCGAGTTTAAATGTAATACATTTAAAAGTCAGGAGATTGCAAGTCAGAAGCGTGGCAGTGGCACAGGCGTACGTGGCTGGGAGTCCAAGCGTGCAGAGTTGGGTGGATGTGCTGGCATGTGGGTTCAAAATCCAAGCACCGCCAAGCTGCCACTGCTGGGCCCTTAACCTCAAAATGCTCAGTTGTATGTCTGTAATGATAAAAATGTAAGTCGCTCTGGATAAGGGCACCTGCCAAATAATGGTGATGTAATGTAATGTAATGTAATGTAATGTAAGTATATCAGAGGAAGCACATGCTAGCTTTGCCTTCACCCTCCTCGGTCAGTCGCCGTCATGTGATGGGGAAAAGCTCGCTAGAAAAAGGGAGTTATCAAATGACCGAAAAGAAAGCACATGGGATAAACGATGAAAAAAATAAAATCCTGAGTATACTGTACTGATGACTATCGCAAGTCCAATAACGAGTCATGGAAATTCTAAAGAATACAAACAGTCGTCGAACATCATGTTCGGTGATTTCTAATATCGTTTTTCACAACAAAATTAACGTTTTAATGCGACGCTGAATTATTAAGTTAGTTGGAAAAACAACCAACCAAACAAGAAAAAGCAAAAAGGAAAACAGTTTCTTTGGATCCTGCTCTGTCACGTCCCCCAAGCTGTCATGGCCCCTTTGGCTTCCCACTTTCATTATTTGCCCATTTCCGCTTCTCTTATCTACTCACATTCCTTTCACATGTTACCCCCGTCCACTTCTTTATTCAAGTAACCATGAGTAACCTCTTCTGATTTCGCTTTCAGCTTTTTTCTGGCCTATTACATGCTAGATCCAGAGGTGCCAGTACAGATGTGGAGCGAGTTATTTCACAGTCTCACCCCAATCCCCAAACTGACCCTGTTCAAAAGTCTTACTTGGTCTGACCAGCTGCTAAAACACGGCCCAACTCGGTCAAGCCCAGACTCGCAGGCTACATCTGCCAGCTAAAATGTTTTTCCCCCAGCTGCCGTGTTACTTGGCTAAACTGATCAGCAAGTGATTCACTTATTGTTGTGCTATTAAGAGAGTACCACTTGGCAAAGATTTAGCAGACTGACCATCTCAGTCTGTCTTTTAAGGAAGCTGGATTTACCAGCAGGAAGAAAGAAATCTATTAACTGCCCAAGGATTTCCCAGGCCCTCACATGGCCCCCGTTTACTCGGGGACATCAGGATCATCTGGAACTTTCCTGACTTTAAAGAAGACATGATGGGTGGCATAACCTGATAACTTTACAACTTCATAATTTGCTGTACATGAACATGAAAACATAGCATATGTGAGACCATAGGTTCCCAAACCTGGCCCTGGAGTTACTCCCATCTGAGTGTATAGTTACCACCGAAACAGGGTACATATTCATTACCTGTAATTACAAATTGTTGTGTTTCTCTAAGCTCAGCATGAGCCCTTTATATCTACACAGGGAGTGGGTCCGCCTGTACGGAGCCGCCATGTTGCGTTGCTACAGTAGCCCAGAACGGATAAACTTCTAGAGCGCGCCCTGCACATTTCACGTTTTTCCAAGCAGCAGCGTGAAGGGAGAAGAAATAAAAGGAATCAGTGTTTGCTGGTGCTGGAGAACACGTTTGAGAAAGCACGTAACAAAAATGGAGGCTCATACTTCTTATTTAGCACAGCAAAAGCAAAAGAGTGTGAATGTAAGTACTTGGAAGTCCACTGCGGGCTCATGACGCCCACTGTACGCTCTAGTGCACGCTTGGAGAGGGAGGGGTAAGAGAGGGGCATTCGGGTGGAGAAATCCTACATAGCGGACCTGCAAAGTATGTGTGTGTGTGTGTGTGTGTGTGTGTGTGTGTACTGGAGCTGGAAAAACCCTCACATGAACAGGAAATTCAGGACCAGGGTAGGGAACCTGATCAAACTGTACGAACTGTGCTTAGCATTAAAAATATTAAAGCTACACAGGGGAAAAAAATGGAGAACTTTTTCTGAAGTTCAGTTTCTGGAGTATTTTTTCACGCACAGAGTAAAATGGGTTAGTCGGGTCGGTGCCAAAAGACAGAAACTCTGACTAATTTACTGTGTAAAGATGATGAAGGAGACGATGCTGTCTGTAGCTGAGACGTTCAACTGCACAGCTGTTTCGCAGCTGGGCACTGAGCATCCCACAGGGGAGCTTCAGAAACAGAGCTCCTGTCCTGTCTCACGTGCACATGACTTCATGCAGGGCTTCTGTCTGAAACACTACATGGCATTTCCTAACCCTCAGCCAGGCCTGGAAGTCTCCAGCTCTCACAAACGTGCAGCCCTGAAGCTTCTGCTTTCTCTTTCCTCCCTGCTGAGTCTATACAACTGAAGCCAGTTCCTGCTCCAAAACCTGCACTCCTAACATGTCCTCACAACGAGTCTGGACAAACATGCAAGCACAAATAGTGTACTCACCTGACGAGCTTAACACAAACGCTTTGTCCTAAAAATAAACCCCGGGATCAGTGTTTGTCCTGCAGACTAGCGCGTGCTCCAGTGCACTCATGGTTTGAGGAACAGGAGGAGGTGCTGGAGACCACACTCTGTCCTCCTGCTAACAAACACGCCCCCAGTCACAAAACTACCTCACGTGCCCACAGTGTCCAGGTAATCAGTCTGTCCGCTTGCTGTGCACGTGCCAGCATTCCAAGAAACAGCATTCCAAGAGGAAACTCAAGGTTCAACTGAAAACTCAGACTTTTACACCTGAACAAATGTCTGGAAGTTGTGTTAGAGGGGGATAATAAACCCACCAGGAGAACTGGAAAGTTATGTGTCATTTTTTCCACTAGGGGGAAACCTAATACCACTGTATTGTTGTAATGCATATCTTATTATTATTATTATTATTATTATTATTATTATTATTATTATTATTATTATTATTATTATTATTATTATTTGCTGTTTGGAAAGTGATTTCGTTGCGTTTTGTAAAACGATAGACATTTACATGTATGTACATTTCCATATGAATTTTGATGAAACTGCCTCCCTCAGACTTTGGCTAATACACTGTTAGGCCATTGGCAAATAACCGTAAAGTGTTTAAAAAAACAAAAAAAACAAAACCTAGTTGTCAATCTGACTGATGTGTGTCTCTTATAATATACGTATACTATAGTAGAGTATCTTGATTCTGCCCTCCAGGGTGTAGTTAGAGGGCACAGGGTGGCATCTGCTCACTCTTTAAACATGCTTCGGCACTAAAATTCCAGCTCAACCTTTACATTTAACTTTACCACCTTAACTTTTTAGATTTAAGGTATCTAAATATAATCTCTAAAATATGTCTCTCTTATGCAGATAATGCAGCCCTAATGAATCACATCATAACATAGTGTAGTAACTGAAAACATTGCTGTTCTGCTGTGGGTATTTTGACCAACTCTGTCTAGGATTTGGAAATACCGAACAGCTGTAAAGCATTTGAACTGCATCTTGGGTAAGATCAGTAAGATTTTTATTAGTGTTTTTTTGTTTTGTTTTTTTCAGATTTGAGTCTCTAAGGGGCAGGTGTGTCCGACATCAGAATGATGTCCATGCATGTTCATGAAGCTCCACCCCAGGACCTAAGCTGGCCCAAATGACTAACAGGAGGCGTATCCACGCCCATATAAGTCAGGTTTCCAAGCTTAACCCAGTAGCACCCCAGGGGTCAGATCTGACCCTAACTTTGACTTCACCCTTATATTCAACCCATTCATTGGTTGGTGGACAATAGTGGAGGACCCTTTCATAGGGTTCATAAAAAAAAAAAAAAAAAAACACTTCAGACACTGAGTCTGTATTGTCATTTCTCCCACTGCAGATATTTTTCCTATTATAATGTGATCTGGGTCTTCCAGGGTTAATCCATCTTTCCTGAGGATCCGGCTTAACCCTGGGTTTCCCCTATGTTCCTCATGTCTTCCTGGTTATTTGTACAAGTAAGGACTACACGAGAAACAAAGAGATTCTGCATACGCATCTCGGAAATATATATAACTAGTTGTTTCCACCCTTTAGTGTGTTCTTACCCTGCCTCGTGCCACCTCATGCCTAAAACCCCGGAGATGATATTTGCTGTGAACCCATCTTTAGTATTTGTCCAGGACAAGTGTGTGACTTTACTGTGATTAGACTAGATTAAATAAAGCAGTTTTACACGCAGAATGACCAGGAAAACTTCAGATCCTATTTGTTGTGGTTATTTAATCAAAGGCAAATGCGTGGGGGGAAAAAAATCCCAAATCACGTGAAGGTAACGTGTTAATGTCTGAAAAACAAAACATGCATTTCCTAAACCCTAAAATAAATCTATTGGGTTTTTTTAAATTTTATTTTAATGTGTAGCTTATGAATATTCCAATATGCATATGAAATAACAGAAATAGTCATAACATTATATTGTTAGATTGCTAAAGTGTTATAATGGCTGAGACAGAGATTATTACACATATAAATATATGTATATATCATATATAAATATGATGTGTGTGTGTGTGTGTGTGTGTGTGTGTGTGTGTGTGTGTGTGTGTGTGTTATAACCATATGCTCTCTCTCTCTCTCTCTCTCTCTCTCTCTCTTTTACTGTAAACATAGTTGTTGTTGATAGGCGAAAGTCTCCACCTCCTTAATGGCACAGAAAATCATCTCGGCCCCTTTTCGCATAAATGATTATAACAACACATCACTATTCAGCCCTCCAAACCAACTGCAGTGATGCACAACACATAGCACACGTGCATCACGGAGTCTCCACCTCGGCTCTGTCTATCTGATGTCTTTCACACTGACCCTGGGTGTTTTGCTGGCTGAAGGAGTCCCCGGCTCTCAACACTCAGTACAACTCTGACGCGGGTGTTTTCCCTGCGCTTCAGCGACCTGATTCTCCATGATCAGCACTACAAAGTGCACACGGGCATCCAGGTCCCACCCCCGCATGCGTGGAGAGGCATCTGAGATATGTTTGGCTGCTCAGATTGCGTCACTTGCTGTAGCCTTTAAAAGCTGCTCAGTCAACCAAGTTCATTCAGTCCCAGATTTCCTCTGAAGTGGAAACAGATAAAAGTGCAACCCGCTCAAAAGACCTGGAATGAACAGCAGAGGATTGTTCCTTCTTCTAGCCCTGGGTGTCCTGGCTTGCCAAGCAGGTAGGTGATGTTTATACTGACTCTAACAGACCATGTATTTCCAGCCTGTCGTATGATCCTTGCTGCGTTAAACTTCCAAAGCCTTATCTAACTGAATAAGTGGACTGCGTTGGTGTTATGTGATGTGATGCTCTGTGTAATCCAATACTGGACCAGAAAAGAGGAATAACCAGTGTTCTGGTGTTGATCGTGCAGCCGACCCGTGTTGCTCGCAGCCATGCCAGAACCGTGGTGTGTGTACGTCCCTTGGTCCAGACTCTTACGAATGTGACTGCACAAGGACGGGATATTATGGGCAAAACTGCACGACTCGTAAGTAGAAATGATGGTTCACGGTATTGAAAAATGCTCCTTACATGTAATCAGGCTGCTCATTAACATTAAGTCTTCAAATGTTGGTGTTGTTTCTCAATAGCTGAATTCCTCACATGGCTGAAAGTGTCTCTGAAACCATCACCGAACACGGTGCACTACATCCTGACACACTTCAGAGCTTTCTGGAACATCCTCAACAACATTCCATTTTTGCGAGACTCCGTCATGCGTTATGTTTTAACATGTAAGCAGAAACCCAGTGGTCTGTTAGAGTACCTTTGTGGGTTCTTCTTTTCTGGAAGACTTTTGAAGCTATTACCTTGTACATTTTGACACTGTTTCCAACACTGTGTGGTCTCTTCAATCAGCACGCTCCCATTTAATTGAGAGCCCGCCGATCTTCAACGTTGACTATGGGTACAAGAGCTGGGAAGCCTACTCCAATCTGTCCTATTTCACACGTACTTTACCTCCAGTTCCCAAGGATTGCCCAACACCTATGGGAGTCGCAGGTGAGGTCACTATCCAAACCTGTTCGTTAGCATTTTTTGAAAGCTTATAAACAATCTCATAGGAGATTACCTCACTGGCCCACAGGCCAAAGATAGAACGGGGATGTATGCGTGCATGACACGCATACATGAAGCTGTTGAAGGGGTTTAGCAAAGCTCAGATCTTAGCTTTTCACATACTAGATGAAAAATATGCCGAATAGCAGACTTAAAGGCTTCTGTAGCGTGTGTTTGTGTAGCTGTTGCCTTTTTCTCATGCCTGGCCTCTTGCAGGAAAAAAGGAGCTGCCTGACGTGAAAGTGTTGGTGGAGAAGTTCCTGCTCAGGAGGAAGTTTATCCCTGACCCACAGCGCACCAGTCTCATGTTTGCCTTCTTTGCTCAGCACTTCACACACCAGTTCTTCAAAACGGACATGAAGAGAGGCCCAGCCTTCACTAAGGCCAAGAACCATGGGGTGAGTCTGGAACCTTCAGTAGCTTCTTCTCTGACCGGATCCTATTTGAAGAGACACACTTTTCCCCCTCTTTATCAGGTGGCCTGTATTAAACAGGTATTTAACCCTATCATCTATCAGCATTTTCCTAAATGCCATAATGTGCCTTCTTCAGGTTGATCTGAATCACATTTATGGGGAGGAGCTAGAACATCAGCACAAGCTGCGGCTATTTAAGGATGGCAAGATGAAATATCAGGTAGGGGTTCGCTTGCCGTCATGATCTCTGGGACACGCTTATTACCCTGGATTAGGTTAAATATTGAAGATATGTTTCTTCGTAAAGGTATTAGGTACTTCTTTTATCTGATCGCTTTATATTTCTTCGGACTAGTCCACCATATTTGTTTACGTGTACAATGCTGGGGAAATGACTGGTTTCTGGTCCTTTTAGGTTCTGGATGGGGAGGTTTATCCTCCCCCAGTCAGCGAAGTTCAGGTGGATATGCACTATCCGCCTCATGTGCCTGAGTCCCATCGCTTCGCCGTAGGTCACGAAGCGTTCGGTCTGGTCCCGGGCCTCATGATGTACGCCACCATCTGGCTTCGCGAACACAACCGCGTGTGTGACGTTCTTAAGCAGGAGCATCCAGACTGGGATGACGAGAGGCTCTTTCAGACCACAAGACTCATCTTGATTGGTGAGGGACCCTGTGTTTGAGGTTCTCCATGGAAAACTACAAGCTTCTTATGTGTGTTTTTTTCAGCTGTGTGTGTGGTTTTTGTTTTTTTTTACTTTTACTTCCCTCTGCAGACAAAGCCCTGTTATCAAATCCTCATGTGTCATTCAGATATTTCCCCCACAAAAAATGATATCATCATATTCATCTTTGAACACTTTCCAGGCTTTAGTAAGAAGATTATTTATGTGCCAGGTAACATCTTTGGACGTCTTTAAGAGCTCGTTTTTTTTTTCTTTTCTGTAGGTGAGACGATCAAGATCGTCATTGAGGAATATGTGCAGCACCTGAGTTCCTACCACTTCAAGCTTAAGTTCGATCCGGAGCTCCTCTTTAACCAGCATTTCCAGTACCAGAACCGCATTTCGGCTGAGTTTAACACCCTTTACCACTGGCACCCACTCATGCCCGATGACTTCCACATCCAGGATGACGTCTACAGCTACAAGCAGTTCCTTTTCAACACCTCTATTGTGACGGACTATGGGATAAGCAACTTGGTGGAGTCGTTCTCCAAGCAGATAGCAGGCAGAGTACGCAGCGTTTCGAACTGACAAATTACTTTAAAGAATGCGTGTTAAGTTTTCTTAAGCTAATAGTCAGGTTTAAAAAAAAAAAAAAAGTATAGGTTTCAAAATTTGACCTGACCTTGGAAGTTTATTGCGCTACTGTACATACAACACTCCCGAGTTCTTTAGGAATTTTAGTCTCCCTACACAAGGTCCTATTTAGTTAACCTAATCCATAAATTACTCGAAAGTAGTTTTGTGTATTTGAATTGTACATTACATCTTAGCTCTTGGGTTACACGTGTCACTTTTGCGATTAGCTGTTTAGTAGCCATGGGCTTGCGGTAGTATCTACATGGATCGGATTCTTCTTTCTCTTCCATTTCATTGGTTTTTATTACTCTGTAGGTTGCTGGCGGTCACAACCTCCCACCGGCACTGATGATGGTGGCAACAAAATCGATCAAGAACAGCAGGCTGATGCGCTTCCAGTCCTTCAATGCTTACAGGAAACGTTTCAACATGAAGCCCTACGCCTCATTCGAGGAGCTGACAGGTGAGAAGGAAATCCACTTGTGTCTTATGTTAACACATGACTCAGAAGAGGTTTTTATTCAGAACTTTCCTTCAAATCATTTAGAGACCTGGAAAACGGTTTACCTTCACTACAAAGAGATTTACGCTACACTAGAGTAGACTGAGCCTGATGATGGATGTGTGTATAGTGAAACCCTGTAGACAACCCTGGAGTTTTGCTTTGCCTGTATGGGCTTGTCTGCGATTCAAAGGGAGCGAAAAGTCTTCTGGCATTCCGGAGCTTTTACATGTTGACACACACGTTATATGTCGGATTAAAAGGCTTAAATCTTCTGATGAGCGGCTTTAAAGGAGATGACTCAATATTCAAATTAGCATTGTAAACACTCAGTTTTTTCACCACTCACAAAGACTAATGTACAGTATGTCGATGATCGACGTTAGTGTGGAGTCAAGATTCGCCTTGGAAGCAGTTTTGCCATTTTATCCGTGTAGCATTTTCAAAGGAGGGATGTCTTTAGAGTAGGATCCTCTTAGGATATTTAAGTACAATATCAAGTCACTATCAGTGATTACTGGATGAACTAACAGAGCCAATTGTGCACATTAGGTGAAAAGGAGATGGCGGCGGAGCTGGAGGAGCTGTATGGAGATGTTGATGCTATGGAGCTATACACCGGCCTGCTCGTCGAAAAGCCACGGCCCAGCGCCATCTTTGGGGAGACCATGGTGGAGATGGGCGCCCCATACTCGCTGAAAGGCCTCATGGGGAACCCCATTTGCTCCCCCGAGTACTGGAAGCCCAGCACGTTCGGTGGCAAAGTCGGCTTTGATATCATCAACACGGCCTCGCTGCAGAAACTGGTGTGCAATAACGTCCAGGGGCCTTGTCCGTTTGTGTCTTTTCATGTGCCTGATGTAAAAGACTCGGTACTGACAACGATCAACGCCAGCACTGCGCACTCGGGTGCGAAAGACGTCAACCCAACGATTCTGCTTAAAGACCAGACCTCCGAGCTGTGAACAGCTATTGCTGTGATCGATTATTGACAGGAATCGGTATAGGATAATTTTTTTTTTTTTTTTTTTAAGAAGAACTCCTAATATTTTTATTTATTTATTTATTTATTACATATTTATTTTATTTATTTTACTTAATATTTATTTTATTGTATACAAAGAAGGTCTTTCAAATGTACACTCTATAAATATTTGTAAATCCATAAATATCCCTATTTACAGCACCGGGATTGTGATTTCTTAGCCAAGTAACTTATTTTGTATGTTGTATAGGATTTTGGATGTTGAGCTTTCGTTGTGCTTATGAGCATTTACAACAAGATAACAAAGTCAAGGATACAGACAACCCTGGGAATATAACACGTGGTTGTCTTGTCCAGCAGTTCACCCCACGTACTACTACCGTGGTTTCCTGGGAATGAAAAGAAAAAAAAAGAACACCGCACCACAGTATTGGACGGAAAAAAACGATGTTCCCGTTGCCAAGTTTACGAAGGAAACGTCTCTGCATGTCTCTGCATGTGCGAAGGTATCCCGATATCTGGTGGTTTTCATGCACATTGAGTTGCATACCTGCTGGGGTTAGAAAGAATTTTCGCTTACTTCCTGCCTCCGGAGGCGAACAGGTCTTTGAAGGAGGGCAGGTTTTCTCCGAAGAGCCTTTAAGTCACCCTGATTAAACAATGCAGTCTGTTCAGGGTCGAATTTCCCAAAAGCATTGCAACACAATGATCAGGTCCATTCTATTCAATACAGTTTTACTTGGAAAGCACTTTTAACAATGGACAGCTTCACGGAAATGCACAGTTTAGATGATGCTTAACTTTGCAGTGCTTTGGGGAAATTCAGCCCAGGCCATTCCTAGTTACAGAACCATGTGATCGGGCAGGGATCTTCTTACTGATGGAGGACAGGCAATGTCACCCGTCCAATCCAGAGCACAGATCCACTTAGCAGTGTTTTTTTTTTTTTTATGAATACTTGAACACAAGGCAAAGAGTATTAAACATCTATGCAAATGGTAATAAACAAAGTATAAAATATATATTTGTGTAAAATATCACCTCTCCAAGTTTATTTGTTGCAGTGCGTGGTGCTTCCTGATTCATTCACAGAATAAGCTGAGAAAATATTTGTCACATACATTATAAGAAGTCACATACATGATGTTAAGAGTTATAATCTATGTTATATGTGTGCAGTAATAACTGGGGTCTCTGCTAATACCCTCCTGTGTCTTAGTTTAAACGTGTGGGATAAATAGATACTGCATTATGAGTGTACAGTGAACAGGTATATGTTAAATATTTAAATATTTTACTCAAAATGGCTAACACAATAAAAAAAAAAATATATATATATATATATATATATATATATATATATATGTACACACACACACACACACAC
>JAQMCW010000015.1:20285604-20296001 GCA_030068335.1 Chrysichthys cranchii | reverse complement strand
ACTCTGATTTAATGTTTGACAGTAAAGAAAAAAAAGTTTTTGTGTTTTTTTCTGGTGTATGTAAATATCTGGTTTCAACTGTATGTACCGTGGCAATCAAACTTTTGCTTCATCAAATCCATCATGAGCTCCTCGTCTGTGAGTGCCAAACTGTGAGAACAAGTTTCACTTTGCATTCTGCTTTTTCTGATATCACTGTGTTTATTTCAAAAGAGTGTGATGTAAAAATACTTAAACACTGTGGGAGACTTTGGTTACCTTTCTTCTGCCAAGGTGAACTGCACTAAAAACGACGCACTTCTGGTAGGACGGTGGGATCATACATGACCCAAACTGCCAGGAGGATTGGTGTGGAACAAGGAAGGACTGAAGTATTTATGTGTGTTTCAAGGATTGGAGAATTACAGCAAACAAAATTGGGGCTGTGTAATGGCGAAGGTGATGGGGAGACTGAATAAATCAAGGCCTTTTTATGGCATGGAGCTTTTTCAAGCATCACAGGAAGGGGCCAATAAATCTTTACCTTGGCTCCTTGAGGACCTGCTCATCCTGGGGGATGTTTTGGACTAGGCTGTGTTTCCTGGGTTTTCATTTGGTTTAATCACTGGAGGATGTATTCAACTGAAATATCTCTTACATCAAGTAGGACCAGGAATGAGGGACATGGGGGAAGTCACTGTTTGCGACTTGAGTCAGGTTCAATCAGTGCTGAAGACGTTTTGAGTAAAGCTAGAAGAATGGGTCTTATGATCAGATTACAGCAAGGGGTACAGCTCAGTCCAGTCACAGGGATGCTTTTCTAGGAATAGAGCACCTGTCCTCATAGATGAGGACTGCATGTGACATGTCATGGTTGGACTAAGAAAGAACAGTTTTTCTCTACGGTCTGTCAATGGGAAAATTATATATGAATGTTTGGTTAAGATCCTTAATATGAATTTTGATAAGAAATGGATGAGGATACTGGGTCTAGTGGAAAATGTTAGACCAGGGTGGGGAATATTGTATAAATACCAGACAGCTAATTGTCTGTACTGTTCAAGTAGAGAAAAATATGTTCACTGTCTTATGGTTTATCAACTCTCGTCTCTGTTTTCTTTATTGAATCATTTGCTAGCTCAGTTGAATGTACTTTTTACCATAACCAGTTTTATTTGGGGGGTTCTCCTTTACACAAAAAATGAGTTTAAATGTCAAAAAAATTTTCATGGGTTCCGCAAAGACTGCCATTAATGTCCAATTAAAGTGGTCTTTGGGACAGGAAGTGATGGCCCTTAGGGTGCCCAATTTTTTTTTCTCTTTTTCCAGATTAGAAGCTAAGAGTTTCATCTGCTTTTGGATATAATGTTTACATAAATATTTCAGTTAAATGAAACGATATTTAGAGGATGCACAATGGATGCAAAGATTGCTTTTTTCACAACCATCAATTGATGGCTCTTAGCCACAACATCTCATAAATCGATTGAATATTGCGTCGGGGCAGCACAGTGGTATAGTGGTTAACACTACACAGGCGTGACATAGGTGTGATTCTGAGTGTGAATGGTTGTTTGTCTCGGTGTTAGCCCTGCGGCAGAATGGTGACTTGTGTCCGAGGTCAGCTGGGATTGGCTCCAGCTTCTCCGTGACCCGCAGTGGATAAGCAGTATAGATAATGATTGAATGAAGAAACTGACTTCACAGAATATAGAAAACTGTCAGCAAAGACTATTTACAGAAACTGACAAACAAAAACAGCAAATCAATTAATGACAAAATATGGACTTGGACTGAGTCACTGATGCAGTAATTTTTTCAAATTTCAAGCAAATTGTAGAACCTCAAAATGATCTCAGAATTCCCTCAAATTTCACCTGGGTCACTATTTCATATGTGGTTTTGAAAACAGGATTCTAATCAGTGAAATGTTCTCTTTTATTTGTTGGTGTGTTCTGTTGTGCCACTCTAGTGCCAATATTTTTGAAATGACTGACTGTTTTTAGAGGCTTCTGTTCAGCAGTGATGTTATGCTGACCCGGAGTAACCCTTCCCTTTTTAGTTTTTTTTTCTGTATACAGTTGAACCTCTCATTAATGGACTAATTGGGGAGAGAGGTTGTCCGTTGACTTGAATAGTCCGATGATGTAAAGTGTTTTAGTGTGGGGGGTTAAAATAATGGAAATACAAGGAAAAACAACATTAAGGTCCATAAAAGTGCTACCCATGTACTCTACACATGACAAGCAGCATAACGATCAACATAAATAGGTAAGTACACTGAGAAAACATTGAGGTGAAAAACACCAAACGATCGCTGAAAAACCAGTACAGCTTCACAACGACCACAGCTCAACCAACGCTTGTAAGCAACTAGTAACACGCGCACCACCGCCACCTAGCAGACAACTGCTGAACTGCTAGACTCAGTTCAACACCCAGGATTTTTAAACTAGTCCATTGCATCCGATATCCCTTAATGCGGTGTCTGTAGATGAGAGGTTCAACTGTATATATATTTTTATATAAACATATAATATGAATGTTGAGTGGTTTGTGTTTATGTTCTCTAGATTTGTAATAAAGGGTTTGAAAAATCAAATCAAAATCTCTGTCTGTTTGTCTCTGTCTCTTGCTCTCTGTATTTCTCTTAGGCCTGTTATTGCCCCGATGCTGTCTCGTCATGGTAAACTCTGGTCTAATTTTTGGGGAGCTCTGAGTCCTGAAGGTTTTTATTCCCGTTCTGAAGATTACATTGACATTGTACAAGGAAAAAGAGTGTGAGTTA
Organism: Chrysichthys cranchii; assembly: GCA_030068335.1. Taxonomy (NCBI): domain Eukaryota; kingdom Metazoa; phylum Chordata; class Actinopteri; order Siluriformes; family Claroteidae; genus Chrysichthys; species Chrysichthys cranchii. The sequence continues at coordinate 20,293,234 of JAQMCW010000015.1, read as the reverse complement.
ATCGGCTGCTGTGTGCACGTGTGTGTACGACCTTGTGTGTGTGTGTGTGTGTGTGTGTGTGTGTGTGTGTGTGTTGTATAAATGAGATAAAAATGTAAGTCGCTCTGGATAAGGGCGTCTGCCAAATGACAGTAATGTAATGTAATGTGTGTGTGTGTGAACTAGTCATGTGATGGTACCTGTTACAAGTATTTCCTGTTATAACTGACCCGGTCTGTCTTCTCTGTCTGTCTCTGTCTCCCCCTCTGACTCTATCTCTTTGTCTGTCTCTCTGACTCTGTATGTCTGTCTGTCTCTCAGTGGAGTGTGGAATGTTCCTTATATAACTCAGGTGTATATGATACGTGGTGAAGTTCTTCGTACTCGTCTTTCTCACATATCTCTCTACCAGGAGGATGGTTTGGACCCAGACATGGTGTTCTGCAGAGCAGTTCGGGACCAGGTGTGTGTGTGTGCGAGTTGTGTGTGCATGAGCCTGCCTGTGTATCATACAGATGTTGCATTATGTGGTGCACAGATTTGTATGTCAGTGTGTGTGTGTGTGCGCGCGCGCGTGTGTGTTCTTGTGCAGGGTGTGTTTATGTTTGTGTCCAATAGAGATGAGTTTGGCCGATTGATCTCCACCAACAACTACAACATCAGCAGACTGCATCCAGACATGTGGCAGATATTTGACAACCCCATGGTAAACACACATACACACACACACACAAACAGAAGCACAAAAACGGCCATAGACACTTATTCACCCTTTGTTAGAGAACAAATGTCCCTATAACAATAGGAATATATAAGAGTGATTTTACTTTATTTTACTGAGATTAGGTTTGTGGGTCATTCTCTCTGTGTGTGTGTGTGTGTGTGTGTGTGTGTGTGTGTGTGTGTGTGTGTGTGTGTGTGTGTGTGTGTGTGTGTCTGTGTGTAGGACTGGAGGGAGAAGTATGTCCATAAGGATTACTCTCAGATCTTTGAGGATGGCATGGATGTGGTGGAACAGCCGTGTCCCGATGTTTACTGGTTTCCTGCATTTTCAGACAAAATGTGTGACGATCTTGTTGAGACCGTGGAGCACTTCGGCCAGTGGTCTGGCGGCAACCATGAGGTGTGTGTGTGTGTGTGTGTGTGTGTGTGTGTTCTCACTATGACTTAACTGACGATATTTGTGTGTGTGAATGTGTGTGTTTCAGGATGAGAGGTTATCAGGTGGATATGAAAATGTTCCCACTGTTGATATTCACATGAATCAGATTCAGTTTGAGAAAGAATGGCTCAAATTCCTGAAAGATTATATCGTACCTGTAACTGAGAAATTTTACCCAGGATATTATGCAAAGGTACACACACACACACACACACACACACACACACACACACATTACCTGAACCTCATTTATCAATCTTTTAGTAAATATTACAAAAATACACTAAACTACCAGAATTTCCAGCAGAATTAAAAAGGTTTAGTCCAGGACTGTGATACTATCAAGCTAAGCTTCTGTGTGTTTATTTTTCAGGCTAAAGCTGTGATGAACTTTGTGGTTCGTTATCGTCCTGATGAACAACCTTCACTCCGCCCACATCACGACTCCTCAACTTTCACCATCAACGTTGCTCTGAACAGCAAGGTGAAAGACTATGAGGTACACAGACACACACAAACACACAGCCCAATCTATAGGTACAGTATTGCAGATATGATCATATTTTTGGTGTGTGTGTGTTGCAGGGAGGGGGCTGTAGGTTCCTGCGTTATGACTGCAAAATTGAAGCTCCAAGAAAAGGCTGGTCTTTAATGCACCCAGGACGTTTAACACACTACCATGAGGGTCTGCCTACAACCAAGGGCACCCGATATATCATGGTTTCATTTGTAGACCCCTAACAGGGTGTATGTGTGTGTGTGTGTGTGTGTGTGTGTTTGTGTGTGTGTGTGTGTCTTCACTGTGATTAAACACTATCATGGCAGGAGTGTTTCTGCTGGTATATTGAGGTTGTGTTTGTTTGCCTTGAAAACTCAATGGCAATAATTTTATAAAACGTTATATTGAGTACAAAAGGAAAAACTTGTTTTTTTTATTCAAAAGCAACATTTTTACCTCTTGTGGCCTTTTAATTTTATTTTATACAAAGCCAAATAAAAGTTTTGAACTGTTGAATAGTTTTGTGTAAAACTACAGTTTGCTACCAGTTTTGTACAAAGTGCTTTAAATTATTTGATTATGTACATGATGAATAAAAGCCTAGCAGAATAAACTGAGCCTTCCATCTTTATTCTAACAAAGTGAAACACGTCCTTCACTTGATAGCAGCTCAGTTAATCCCCATAATGAAAATTTATGTCTCACTGTGACCATATCATAACCAGATGTGGTCTAGTTTTGTAGCAAATAAACATCGTTTAAGCATCTCGTCTGCTGAAGTGAGTATCTGGTCCTCTGTTAATGGACAATTGAAGGCATCCATGTTGAAGTGAGTGAGTGCTCAGTCTTCCCTCTGGCTTTTTTTTTTTTTTTTTAACACCTCCATGTCATTAACTAAAGGAGTTCTCCTGAGCTCCAGTCTGAGCTTTATGAACAATTCTTTGCTGTTCCTCTGAGCAAGATGTTAACTAATACCAGTGCGCAGCTTAAACATCTGCCAGGTTCTGTAAATATAAATTTAAATACACCGTGTGAGATGTAGAGGTGTAATATGAGAGTGAGAAGTATATAGTGAGTGGCTACAGTGTGTGTAGTGCACACGTATAGTGTAGAGGTTTTATTTGTTTATGGTTGGAGTTCTTTCTGCTCTGGACTTTGGAACCATAAACAGGTGAATAATTAATGCAGTGCTGTGTCAGTCAGCAGAATCAACGGGGGGTGTGTGTGTGTGTGTGTGTTCGTTCCTGAATGTTGAGCAGGATGGTCAGATGGTATTGATCAACAATCAGCAGGTATGTGTGCACCTTATATGAATTTGTTTTGTTGTTATTTGAGGTAAAGATCTCTGTGGAGTGAATGGGTTCATGTGCATACTGTTTTTAGTGCATTTGGAGAATGTGGTGTGTGTTTAGAGTCTCTGGGGGTTTGTAGTTTGTGGTGTGTGAAGTGTGAATCAACTGTGTGTTTAGTGTGTGTGCAGGGTGGGACTGTAGTGGGTGAAGTGTGATTGGTGTGTTTTGAGTAAGCAGGGTGAATTTGGAGTATTGAAGGGCTGGATAGAGTGTATGTGGGGAATTTAGATTGGGGGGGGTCAATTTAGTTTATTTATGTCCGGTCTGAATCTCCCAGGTGCGAAAGTCAAAAAAGCACATAGTTCTGCATGTTTCAGTCTGCTTGTGTTCTCCCTTCACACTCTGTGGGAAGAGCAAGCCCAAAATCTGGGCATATGTTATGTAAATACCACTTATGCACATTCTGCCCTTGATGTCAACCACTACATGGTGATACAATATTCTGCTATGAAGTGAGATCATCGTCTTTTATAGAGAGTGCAGATATGAGGTTAAACAGCGCAAACCAGACACTACAAGTGCATATAATCAAGGAAACGGCAAAAATGCAACAATGAGAGTATTTGTCTTTGAAATGCAGCACCCTGGAGATAAGTGTGCATGCTTCTTGCAGCCCTGTGCAATTTACTGTTTCCTGTTTCCACATTTCTTTAATTCTATAAATATTACACTATTACGTTTAATTCTTAGCTCACTTCAGAAATTTTAATCCGTAAAAGTAAGTTGAGTTTATTTTACTCATTTAAGATGAAATTCCACAGATGAACTCACATTGTGAGCGTTACAGTGTTACAGTCGTTTAAGTTTACAGTCTTTGATAATTATAAGCACAAGATAACTGTGGTATTGTTGGCTAGATTCAGCCTAGTAAGTTAGCTGAATCTGGTTAATGTTAAAGATGTTCACTAACCCTGTTTTTGTAATTTTTTAAGGTCAATATGAGCGGTTTTCTTTTGTAAATGAGGGTTTTGCAAATGTACTGTAGGGCTGAGAGAACACTCTCCAGTGTGCTCCATTATAAAGACACACTGGGTTTTTTATGCACTATTGTCATCTCTGTTTTTGCTCCGTTTCCTTGATTCTGCATGCTTGTAGTGTCTGTTTTGCTCAGTTTAACCTCTTATCTGAGCTCTTGTATAAAAAACAGTGATCTCACACCTTATATTGCTTTTTAAGTTTGTGGCAGGCCTGCTTTTAACACTTCTATACAGACACAAATAAAGTTACAAAAATCATTAATTTGTGTGTCATTTGCTTTAAACTACATTTCTTGTAACCTTATATACATTGTTAAACAGAAAAATAGCTTTACATCATGTCATTGTGCAAAAGCCTTTATTCAATTAGAATAAAAATATAAATTAGGGCAAGTGTTAGATGAGTACTATAGCTAAGATAAGATAAATAGGAACAATCTTCTGGAATGCCTTGACTATCCCTAACCAAAATGCCTACTCTGCATGTGCTTGTGCTCCTGGAGTGGGAGAGGAGCCAAAAAGAACAAAGAAGACACCATGAGTATTCCCAGCTCCACTGGATAAACTGGGGCTGACTGAGGCGCAGCACCTCCAGAACACTGGACCAACAGCTTTCCAGACTCACCTGCACTTCTTACTTACTTTTTATTTTTGTATCATGAGTGGAGCTCATCAAATTGAATTTTTGTTAATGGATCTCCACACATTAAACATGTCTTAAGATACACAGGTCCAGCATATGTGTCATTTGATATATTTATTTTATTTTATTGGTTTATGTCAAAGGACTACATAGAAACAACTGCCTTTCTTTGAGGCAATTATTACTATAGCTGAGCTCCCCTTTTGGTGTTTATTTCCAAAATTAGTGTCTGGGTAATGCTTTGAATGGATTTCAATGTCCGTCACATGGAAAAACCAAAAGTCCACATTCCATATTTTCCCGACAGTCAAAATACCTGAGCGTGCGACTTAGTCTACTTCTTCTGCCTCATCAACTTATGCACCATGGGCGTTGTCAGAACACGTAGGGGAGAATATGTGTAACTGAAACGTGCATAACTGAAAGCATGCAAAAATGACTTAGGAGCGAATGGGAGAATTGCACCCTTAGTGCTTTTAACAATGAACATTATAACAAAGAAGTTTTACAAAAATCTGAATATAGATTTAGATGCCGATCCTTAAGTAGCAAGCCAAGTGCAATGATATAAAGAAAAACTCCCCGAGACAACATCAGGAAGAAGCCTTGAGAAGAATCAGCCTCAAAAGGGAAATCATCCACTGTGCAATTATCTCCGCCAAGAAAGTCATGTTTCGGTCTTGCGATCTGTCTGTCTGATTTTAAGAAGATTGTGTAAAACCTACCAACCAGATTTTCATAAACCTTTATGGAAAGGTGTAGCATGGGACAAGGAAGACCTTTTTAAATTTTGGAGTCATGGGGTGAAACCAAAAATGTATTTTCTTTTTTGCTAATGTTGCTAATGTTGAGATATGGAGGTCTGAGCTTAACAATGCCATACATCTTAAAAATTCAGTAGATGGCAATAAAGGGGCTGAGTTTGAGGCAAACATGTAACAGAGCAACATCTGAAACATCTGACACAGTGGAACCTGAACTGAAAGACATCAGTGTTGAACACAACCATCCATCCATCCATGGTCCTTTCTATACCACCGGCGGCACACCCATAGGTGTGTCAAGCGGCGGCCCCATGGGGCTCAGTTGACGTTTCCTGGCTGGACACATTTTAACAGTAATGTTCATTATGCTAACACTAAACAATACTGACATTAGCCTTAGCAACTGTGTTGATGCTGAGTGCAGATGATGGTGTTGGTGTTAAACCTGAGGTGGTCACTGCAGATGTGAGCAGTAGCTGTAGTAATGTACCTAATACGCAGCCTTAAAGCTGACCATGAGACTGTCACTGATCTCATAAAGCACTCAGAAAAGTCAGAGTGGAATATGAGTCCTGCAGGAGAACATCACACATGTGCAGTAGGGTGAGATCTCCTCAGATGAGACGAGTGTGACAGAAACTCAGACAGGTTGCATGTACTCCATCACACTGATCAATCAGTTTGTGGAACAGAATAAAGAAAAAAATAATTTTTCACTGTTGAGTTACTTCCCTTGAGATACGAGAGACATGAGACTGGATCAGCAGCGATCTCTGGTGTTCTCACATGTTCTAATGTGGACTCGGGGTCCTAACGTGTTCTCAGTGCAGACTTGTTGGATTTTGGGGGGATTGAATGGTGTGGGTTGTAAGTCTCTCTCTCTCACTCTCTCACTCTCTCTCTCTCTCTCTCTCTCTCTCTTTCTCTATCTATCTCAGTGACTGTATGAATGTGATGGAAGAAATAAAGGTAAGCCAAATAACAATCTAAGACAATCTTCACACATCATCAGCAGGGGGCGGGGTGATGGGTGTTGAGGAGTGGTAGTGGGTGGGGTCTGTATGGTCAGAAAAGAGGGTGTGGTTTATCTGTCCAATAGTATAAAGGGCTTTATTATTGTGTAGAATGCCAAAATAGCTCCATCAGCAGGTTTGTAATCTGTTTTATTTAACATTGTTAACTTGCTTCGCTATTTGTCTATACTGTTTATGTTGACAAAGTTTTCTGGGCTCATGTAAGTCTTCTACATAAATACTGTCAAAATTTACAATCTTCAGGTAAAAGCTAATTTTTAAACTTTTAAATATATTAAACATTTCTATACATTTATACCCCAGAGATGATTCTCAAATGTGATGGATCAGAGAGTGTGCATTATTTTTGTAGAACAGTACAGACACCAGCTGTAACATGAATGAAAGGTTTATAGTAACAGTCTTGTATGACAAACAATCTAAGACATAACCTAAGACTAATAATAGACAGATTTTTAAAGAAAGTAAAAATATATATAATGATGTTCTCATGAACATGTCTCCCTCTGGTGACCAAAGTCAACCTGCAAGGCAAGCCTTCTCCAGGCCAGAGAGAGAGAGAGAGAGAGAGAGAGAGAGACATATGTGATAACAGGACCTAATCTGTATTTCAGACATTCCACAATATTAAATCTAACTATAAACTCTTAAAACTATAAAGCATTAAAATGCACATCATTCCTTAATAAAGGAAATATAGTAACTGTTGGCAAATCACTGTAGTATAAATGGAATTACACTCCAGACTGTGCTGTTATACACCATTTTAGTGTGGATTATTTCATGAATAACTGCATGGTCTGTCATGGGTTATTCCTTATTTATTACATTTGTTGATTGAATTTTTAGATGTTTATAATTATCGTAAACAGCTTCCTAAAAGAAAATTTATTTAAATGACATTCTAGTGAACATCTCCCGCGTCTAAAAACAAGTGATATAAATGCTTAGCACATCAGTAGCTGAATTAGGGGCATGGCTGACTTTAGGGTGTGAATAATTCTAAGGCGTGGCTGACTTTGGGGCATGACCAAGTTTAAAATGTGGCTGACTTTAGATATTTATATTTTGTCTCTCAGCCTGTTCCTCCTCAGACTCCCCCTACAATTACACCTTCCAAAGCTCCAGAATCTCCCAGCCAGGCCAGTAAGTGTGTGTGTGTGTGTGTGTGTGTGTGTGTGTGTGTGTGTGTGTGTGTGTGTGTGTGTGTGTGTGTGTGT
>JAQMCW010000015.1:20271512-20281767 GCA_030068335.1 Chrysichthys cranchii | reverse complement strand
ATAAGAGAGTGGAAATGGTTTATAAAGCCTGAAAATATATATAAATAATAAAAATTAATGTGGCTCGGCAGTATCACGGTTTCACCTTTCGCGGGGGGCCGGCGGAACATAACGATAGGCCCGGGTTCACTGTATATGTTTTATGAGGTACATTTGTACTAACTGTCATCTCAGCATTAGGATTTATATATTGTCACTTTTATGAATGAATTGATTTGTGTCTTCAAAGCTCAGTTGCTGCTTTAGTTTAATGGCTAATACATTTATCTGTCCTTTAAACGACCTCATATAGACTGATCAATGTTTACATTGTGTACTGAGAGACATGCATTATAACTCTGGAATGTTTTTACTGTGGAATAAAACACTCAAATTGAACCTAACCCTATCAGGGTCAGGGTTCAGTGTGGGTGTGTCCTTTCGATTAGAGGGTGGATGGAGGGGTGTGGCCTATAAGTGAGAGGTAAAAAGAAAGGTGTGGCCTATCAGTGAAGGGTAAAGGGAAGTACAGATACTCCCCGAGTAACGATGGCCCGACTTAAGATTTTTCGATGATTGTGATCCGCTAAAAATTGTAAAATATTTAGAAAATATTTCAAATTCGCAGGCAGGCATTGCTGGCAGGCCAGCATAACAGCGTATGACGTACGCGGCTGTTTAGACGACACCCGGAAGTACACGGACGACACCCGGAAGTGCTCGTTCAACGAACGGATCACTTGCCTCGTGTGATGCCTCACTCTGTCCCACGACTTATTGGGTTACTTTGTGTATCGGTGTACTGTACAGTGCATTACCACGGGTTTTTTGTGATAATTAATGGAGCAGCTTCAGCGGTGGCTGTCTGTAGCCAGAGCTCAGTATTTGTGTAGCGGGCTGTCACAACTGGACAGAGCTCAGACACACAGTGCTGCTGCATACATCAGGTATGAAACTCTCTGATAAACTATGACTTTTGACAGAAATGTGATTTAAAGGAAATCTCACTTAAATGTTAACTCACTCCACAGCATAAACTATCGGTCTCCCTGTTAGCAGCACAGAGCACATAAAGAGCTCGTAGCACCGTGGAACATGATGCAAAACTCTACAAAATAAATATTAAAACAACTGAACTTCAACTTATAACTACATATTCTTTAAAATTAAAACAACACACTCACTCACTTTACCATATTAAAACTTTACAATTAATTTTCATCACGAGCAGCATTAAACACACCCCTCGGCCTCAGTCAGGAAGTAAACAACGGCATAAAGATGGCGGTCTTAAAGCGACAGTACCCAGAATACAGACACTTCCAAACTGCACTTTTTTCTTAAATGGGACTGTGGTCTGAACACAGATATTTTAACTAACCAAATAAAAGAACATCTGAGATGTTGAAGTTTCAAACAAACAGGAAAGACAATAAATTATAAACATATAATTTCAACCTGGTTACATAAGCTAGACTGAGATATCTAAGCTAGGCTAAGTGGTTCAACACAGTTGTTCAACTTACAATATTTTCGCCTTCGATGGGTGTGGCTGAACACATCTCCATCGTAACTTGAGGACTACGTGAAAATGACATGAGATATTGCTAGATATATGACTTGATATTGGAAAGTGTGTGGCTAAAGACCTGTGTTTGTGTGTTTATCAGGGTCGGTCAGAAGGAGGTGGATATAAGGCTCAGTGGGCCGTTCATTACGGAACAGCACTGTGCCTTTAACTGCTATACTGACCACCATGGAGAGAGTAAATAAATATATATATATATGTGTGTGTGTGTGTGATTTCTTTGTTAAATACACAGTAGTTTCAGACATCCTGTGTGTATGTTAATTAAAGATTGCCTTGTTTCAGTTTTCGTAACTCTGGAGCCATTAGAAGGGTCAGAGACTTATGTCAACGGCAAACTTATTACGGAATCGACACTGCTCAAACAAGGTCTGTGTGTGTGTGTGTGTGTGTGTGCGTGTGTGTGTGCGTGCGTGCGTGCGCGCAAAGTTCCATTCTAATGCAGATATACAGGAAATAATTTAGTTCTGAGTATGAAATGTACATGTTTGTGAGTATGTGGTATGGTTATTGTGTGTGTGTGTGTGTGTGTTAGGTGACCATGTGATGATGGGGAAGAGCCACATGTTCCGGTTTATTCACCCAGAGCAGGCAAAGAGGGAGAGGGAGCGAGGGCACAGCACCACAGCTGACCAGCAGGGGGAGTGTTATTACACACAGCAGGAGCTGATGGGGGAAATCAGAGAGGACGAGGAGACGAGGTAGACACTGAGATGGCAAGATAACATTAGAATTACAGAAATAAGAAAGATTTTCAATCAAAGCAGATGTCTTTCTCTTTCGTCTGTCTCCGTTTTCTCCAGACTGAATGACATGGAGCTTCAGTACCGTCAGGAGAAAGAGGAAGCTGACCTTCTGCTCGAGCAGCAGAGACTGGTGAGAGTGTCTGGTAGTGATGGTTTACTTTATATATTCACAAGATCTAGTATTTCAAACCACATTAATTTTAAAATATAGTTATAGTCAGTATACTTGTGGTAAAACAAGCAGAGAAACTATAATAAAATGGTGGTAAAACTTTTAATAAAACTGTGTAAAATGTAAATAAACACAATGTCATGATTTGCAAATAATGTAAACCCATATTTAATTGAAAATAGAACAAAAACAAAATGTCAAATGTTGAAACTAATTGTATTATTTCATGAAAAATATATACTTGTGTTGAATTTGATGCCAACGACACATTTTTAAAAATTTGGGACAGGGAAACAAATGACTGGAACACGTGTGTAATGCTAAAATATACACCTGGTGAAAGATCTCACAACTAATTAGGTTAATTGTCAATAGGTGAGTAAGATGAGTGGGTATAAAAAGAGCATTACAGAGAGGCGGCAAAGAACGGCAAAGAATTTCATCATCTGTGGCACATAAAATCATTAAAAGTTTTAGAGAATCCAGAGAAATCTCTGTACACAAGGGAGAAGTATGAAAACAAATATTGGATGGGCGTGATCTTCGGACCCTCAGGCTCAACTGCGTTAAACACAGACAGGATTTTGTAGTGGAAATCACTGCATGGACTCAGGAACACTTCCCAGATCCACTGTCTGTCAACACAGCTCCTCACTGCATCCACAAATACAGGTTAAATCTATACTCTGCAAAGAAGAAACCATATACAAACATAATACAGGAACGCCGGTGCCTTCTCTGGGTGCGAACTAAGTTTGGTCTGACCAATCAACATCTGAAATTCTTTTTGTAATTCATGGATGAATTTCAGGCTAAAGAGGAGAGGGAACTTCTGGCTTGTTATCAGCTCACAGGTCAAACGCCAGTGTCTGTAATGATATGGGGGGCATTAGTGCACATGGCATGGGTAGCTTGCACATCTGGGAAGGTAGCATTAGTAGTGAACAATATATACAGGAAGCGAAATATGCTGCCATCCTGACAGCGTCTTTTTCAGGGAAGGTCTTGCTCAGGACAATAAACTGCAATCTGCATGTATTACAACAGCGCGGCTCTGTAGTAGAAGAGTCCAGGTGCTGGCCTCCTGCATTCCAGACGTGTCACCCACTGAACACATTTGGTGCATCTTGAAATGAAAAATATGACAAAGGAAATCCTGAACTGTTAAGCAGCTGAAATCCCGTATCAGGCAGGAATGGGACAAAATTTCACTCTCAGATCTCCAGCAGCTGGAGTCTCTTCAGCTCCCAAACATTTACAGAGTGTTGTTAAAAGAAGAGGTGATGCACCACAGTGGTAAGCATGCCCCGTTCCAATTCTTTTGAAACATGTTTCTGACATCAAATTCTAACAGAGCAGATACTTTCTAAAAACAACCATAAAATTACTCAGTTTATAAATTTTTATATGTTGTTTTTATTATATTTTCAACTAGATATGGGTTTACCCGATTTGCAAGCCATCACATTCTGGGTTTTTTTGTTTGTTTGTTTTTTTACATTTTACACAGCATCTGAACTTATTGGAAAATTTTGGTTGTAAAAATGTAGTAAATCTATCCAAATTAAAATTATAAGAAAACTTGGATAAAAATTCTAGCATAATTATAGTTAAACTAGTAAACCTAGGGTACAACTAGTAACACTATGATAAAACTAGTCCAACTCTGGTGGACACTTATTATAACAAGTAATACTATAAATAAAAAGTGTAGAAAACCATAATAAAACTAATAAATGTGTTAAACCTGGAAATCTACTAAACCTCTTAACGTGTAAAATGTGGAAAAATGCGGCAAAACAATCACAAAACTAGAAACCTGTGGTAAAATTATGGTCCACGAAAAAAAGCATACACAATTTAAAAGGTTTAAATTAATTAATTGAATTAAATTTAAATTAAAAAGATACATCAGTATTCCTTACATCCAGTTATGTTCCTTCAATATAAACTTTAATGTTCTTAAATCTATGGACTTTAGGGATAAGCAAAATCTTTGTGTGTGTGTGTGTGTGTGTGTGTGTGTGTTTAGTATGCAGACTCAGACAGTGGCGATGACTCTGATAAGCGTTCATGTGAAGAAAGCTGGAAACTCATCTCATCTCTTCGAGAGAAGCTACCAGCTAGCAAGGTGTCTGTCTGCCTGTCTATGTATCTATCTAGCTACTGTATCAATCTGTCTGTCTGTTTGGGTATCAGTTTTGTATTTATGTATCTGTGTGTGTGTGTGTGTGTGTGTGTGTGTGTGTGTGTGTAGGTGCAGTCTATAGTTAAGCGTTGTGGCTTACCCAGCAGTGGGAAGCGGCGCGAGCCTCAGCGTGTGTATCAGATTCCGCAGCGGCGGCGTGTAGGTGTGTCTGACCTTGAGCGTATGTCCCTGTCTGACCTGCAACTGCAGGCAGTTAAGGAAGTGTGTTATGAAGTAGCTCTTGCAGAATTCCAAAACACACGGTGTGAAATAAACGCCATGGCCATCATGAAGATGAACGAACTGCTACGCATGCATGGAATAAGCGGAGCTGAAGGGGGTGGAGCCTGGCGACAGGTGGCCCAGGAAGTCTGGGACACAGTGGGTGGAGTCACAGAAGAAAAGGACAGAGTTAGTGGTGGAGGGGGTGGAGTTGGTGACGAAGGGGGCAGGGACAGAGTTGGCATGTCCGAGCTGAAGACTCACCTGGACAAGTTAACAGACATTTTACAGGAAGTGAAGCAGCAAAACAACATGAAGGATGAAGAGATACGAGCACTCAGAGACAGAATGATGAAGATGGAGAGGGTCTTACCTGTACAAAAGGTACCACACATATGCTATGCACTAGCACACACAATCTCACACACACACATATACACACATGCACACACCACTATGCATTAACATGCTATCACCTCTGTGTGTGTGTGTGTGTGTGTGTGTGTGCGTGCGTGTTTCAGGATTATGAAGTGTTAGAGAATCAGGGAATTGGAGAAATAATGGACAAGGAGGCAAATGAGGGGTGTGGCCGCAATAACGAGGGGTGTGTCTCTCCTGATCCGCTCTCTAATGAAGACCGAGTTATGCACCTGATGGAAGAAGACCCTGCCTTCCGCAGGGGGCGGCTCCGCTGGCTTAAACAGGAACAGACACGACTTCAAAATTTGCAGCAGCAGCAAATTACAAAACGGCTGCGACAGACAGGGGGTGGGGCTGGAGGTAGGGCTGGGGAAGGAGGTGTGGTTCACCTGCCAGGAACTGGGCGGTTCATTCCTCCACATGAGTGTAAGATGAAGTTTCCCTTCAAGAGCAACCCACAGCACAGGCACTCCTGGAGCCTTGGCCAACATATAACCCCACCCACTGCAGAAGAGAGGAGGGAGGGGCCAAAACATCCTTCCACTCCAGGCCACATCACTCCACCTCTGAACCATGTGGTGTCATCAACAAATCCCAGTCCGGCTCATGAGGTACCGTTGTTCATCCTCCCTTCTATGTTCCAGGTGCCAGTTGCCATGGGAACCCAGCGCATGTGCACACCCTTCAGCATCAGCCCCTTCCTGCAGCAGCAGCAGCAGTGGCACTACAGGAGGAACTCTGTGGACAGTTCAGCCAGTTACCATGGTGACAGCAACAACCAACACAGTCCCTGTCGTCGACGGTCACAGAGCCCTGTGGCGAGACGGGATCCCAAAGACTACTGTGGCAGCCATCAACATCAGCACAACCGACCCCAACAGTTTGTTTCCCCGTTTCAAATGTACCAGGCTCTGCCCACTGCACACACACTGCCGAGAAACACACACACGGAACATACCCATTGGAGCTGGGGGCGGAGCCAAAGATACACCACACCCCCTCGCCTGAGACGCCGGCTAAGTGCACCTGACCTGGAGAGCGAGCAAACACCTGTTTGAGTGTGTACAGAAGCTAAAGCAAAAGCCAGGAATGGAAAAAGAAGTGAAAAATAAGTCAAAATGAATAAACATGCAGGCAAAAGAAAGAAAATAACTCAAAAATTAAGTCATGAAAAAAGTGAAGTAAACGAATAAAGGAAATGGATGAAAAAACAAACAAAAAGGAAGAAACAACCAAATCTGGAAAAAGAAAGAAAATAACTAAATCTGACCTGTTAATGGGATCTGCTCTTTTTCTGCTTACTTTCTTTCTTTGTGTGTGTGTGTGTGTGTGTGTGTGTGTGTGTGTGTGTTTTGCAGGTTTGTTTAAAAAAAAAAGTAGAATAAAAATAAATTAAAATACAAAAGGTGTGACTTGTGCATATCAGAGACCAAACAGCTCTCTACATAGGTACAGTACAGAGTCCAAATGCTATGATTTTTTTAAAACCAATTTTACATAATTGTTTGCAAAAAAAAAGTGTTTATCTACTGTTTCATGGGAAACTGGATATTCTGTAAAAATATATGAAAAAAAAGCAAATAAAGCAGGAAGGTCCTGTCTGTCCCGTTCCAGCAGCTATAAACAGCGGCTCCCTCAGCAGTCTCTCTTTATTCTCTCTCTTCAAGTTAATAAGACAAAAACAACGGCAGCTTGTCGTGTTCCTGAGAAACCACAAAGCAGGTAGTACAGTTCCAGCTTTACCTCTTACTGTTACACAGCGCTTACACTGGAGACTTCTTCACACAGACACACACACACACCCTGGACAAACATCACTGCATTCACATTCATTATAGCAGTGTATTATCAGTGGTGCGCGTGCTGTACACATCCCTGAGAATTATGGGAACCATAATGTTAGACCGAGTGCAATAATATAACACTGCACTGCTGTTCGAGAGAACTCGACACCTTCTGACCAATCAGAGTGCAGCACTCAGCAGCGCTGTGGGATAAAATATTTATACAACAATGCAAATAATTAGTGTGTGTTCTGACGTTCTCTCATCTTACAACACTCCCCCCCACAAACACACAGAGCTAATTTTTGCCATTAAAGGAAATGTGGTGAGTCATGATAAAGTGTTGTCAAGTCCTGTTAAGAAGCGGAGTATGTGAACTGAGGATCAGTGTGTGTGTGTGTGTCATCTTAGCAGGAGAACCAGAGAAACACAACTTCAAGGTAAAATCCTTACAGAGCTGATCCAGGATAATAATAATAATAATAATAATAATAATAATAATAATAATAATAATAATAATAGTAGTAGTAGTTAAATTGTGAATATTTATTTATTTGTTTGTTTGTTTTTATAATTACAAATTATATATACATATATATATATATATATATTATAATATAATACAATAATTATATATAATATAATAATATAAATATAGCCTATATATATAGTTTCTTTGTTTTTCTCAGCAGCATGCTCCTCATCCTCTTCCTTTTCGTCTCTCCACACTCCATGGTAAGAACCATCAGTGGCTGCCACAGTGACAGGAACAAAGACCACCTCAACCGTGTGAGCTGTATGAATCAGGGTCTCACCGCAGTGCCTGATGGGATAGATCTTGGAACAAAGGTACTCGTCCTTTCTCAGAATGCCTTCGTTTCTCTCTCCTGGGCCACCTACACCACTTTCATACACCTGGATGAGCTAGACCTGAGCCAAAACCTGATCAGCTCCATTGACCACTCAGGTAAGTTGACTAGAAGGTGGGCGTGGCTATGTTTCCATCTTGATGTAAATGAGTGTTAAGTTGTGTATCTCGACAGTCACTAAAAGTACACGTGAACATCAACTTCATCTCTGTTTCCTCAACTCCTGCTTTATATTGATTTTTTTTAAAGAGGGACAAGGTGAGGTCATCAAAGCTCCAACCAATCAGATACATTCTTGTAACCTACATTTACTATGCCATTTTTTACTCCAGACCAGACTAACACACATGGAAATTGTGGAAATATTGTAATTTGTAATTCCTCCTGGTCTCTCTCAGGTCCTGTGCTGGAAAAGTTGCGTGTGTTGCACCTGTCTAACAACAAGCTAACCGTTCTGGGCGGAGCTACATTTAACTCCACCCCTTCTCTCATGGAGATCTATTTGGATGGAAACAACATCACATCCCTTGACAACACGACCTTCAGTGATCTGCCACTCCTAGAGGTCATTGACCTTTCACGTAACAAGTTGTACGTCCTGCCCTCTCACCTGCTGGAGCACATTATCTCCAGCAAGCTGAAGCACTTTGACCTGGAAGAGAACAGTATCCAACACCTTCCTGATAAATTTTTTGATTCAAAAATAGATCTACCATATGTCTACCTTTCCAATAATTCCTGGGTTTGCACCTGCGAGGTGGATTACCTGAAGTGGTACCTGGATGATCAGAGTCATAACATTTACAGACATACCGGACCCTCCAGCAGAGAGAATGACCCTGAGAGTGTGGTCTGTTCTGCTCCACCCAAGCTGAAGGAACGAGCTATAATAGAGCTGGAGAAGGAGGAGTACTGCAGTAATGATACCAACTCACAACGCTCCACTGCTCACACCACTCAAATAATGAGTGCACCAAACACAGCAGTGCCTGTAACCACCATGCAACCAATGGTCATAACAAGAGTTATCCCAAAAACTACGACAACATCTGTTCAAACGACTGCACCAAAGACCACTGAGTCCAGTGCTACTCTGATTCCAACTGCTCTAACAACCAAAAACCCGACAACTATTACACCATCAATCACGAAACCAACTACACTAAATACTACACCACCGACGACTACACCAAGTACTAAACCACCAATGACTACACTAACTACTACACCAACAAATACATCAAATACTACACCACCAGCTACTACACCACCGACGACTACACCAAGTACTACACCAACAAATACACCAGCTACTACACCACCGACGACTACACCAACAACCACGCCAAAGACTGTTGAAGCCAATACTACTCTGATTGCAACTGTTATAACAACGAACATCCCAACAACTATTAGGTCAGTTGCCATGGTGACAGGGCCAACAGGAGGGATTCTCTCAACGCACACTCGTGGCTGGCGCTCAGTGCTGTGGTGCTGGTGGTTATTTATCACTGTTCTGCTGCTGTGTATTTTCTCTGCCATTTCCTCTTGCATGCTCTTCATCTGGCTTATAATCACTTACATCACACTTTACCAACCAATCAAGCAGCAAATCCACAGCAGCCAAGGAGTGACCCTGAGGGCATACCAGGTCACAGCAGACGAGTCACTGACAGCAGACAGAACTGAGGAAGAGCGAGTGCTGTATTTACCCCATGAGATGATACGAGAAACTCAGCCAGTGTTCCGTTCTGTGCTGTTCATCTCAAAGGATGAGGACCCTGAAGCAGATGAGAGGAGAGAGGGAACAAGGAATGGGGATGAAGAAAAGAAAAAAGTAACTGATACAGTGACTAAAATAGACCTGCTGCCAGCAGTGACTCTGCACAGAGAGCAAGAGACGGAAACCAATGACAGGCAGGAAGTGTTCAGGAAAACCTTATACAGGGTGATGAGCCGAGAGGAAGAGATAGAAGGATGGAAGGAGGTGGAGGAGAAGTGCTGTGGACTGACAGAGAGAGATAAAGGGAGAAAAGAGGGAGGAAAGACACGGTACAGCCTGATCCTCAGGGAGGAGAGAGGGAGTGTGATGGAGGGCAGTAAAGGAGAGACAGAGTGGCTGGTGGGTGAGTGGGAGCTGAGAGGAGGAGGACAGGGAAGCTGAGGACCACTAATTAGGATGAACGATGTGTGGCCTTCCTGACTCCACCCACATGGGCACAGCTGAGGGAGTGGCAGCTGATTTAACAATGTGTACTGCAATAAAAAAAAAAAAATTATATATATA
>JAQMCW010000015.1:20202698-20215335 GCA_030068335.1 Chrysichthys cranchii | reverse complement strand
GGGTCCTCAGTGTCTGGTGGGTCCTCAGGGTGGTGGGTCCTCAGTGTCTGGTGGATCCTCAGGGTGGTGGGTCCTCAGTGTCTGGTGGATCCTCAGGGTGGTGGGTCCTCAGGGTCTGTTGGGTCCTCAGTGTATGGTGGGTCCTCAGTGTCTGTTGGGTCCTCAGGGTCTGGTGGGTCCTCAGTGTATGGTGGGTCCTCAGGGTCTGGTGGGTCCTCAGTGTGTGGTGGGTCCTCAGGGTCTGTTGGGTCCTCAGTGTGTGGTGGGTCCTCAGGGTCTGGTGGGTCCTCAGGGTCTGGTGGGCCCTCAGTGTGGTGGGCCCTCAGTGGGTGGTGGGCCCTCAGTGGGTGGTGGGTCCTCAGTGTGGTGGGCCCTCAGTGTGGTGGGCCCTCAGGGTGGTGGGTCCTCAGTGTGTGGTGGGTCCTCAGTGTGGTGGGTCCTCAGTGTGTGGTGGGTCCTCAGTGTGGTGGGTCCTCAGTGTGGTGGGTCCTCAGTGTGTGGTGGGCCCTCAGTGTGTGGTGGGTCTTCAGGGTCTGGTGGGTCCTCAGTGTGTGGTGGGTTCTCAGTGTGTGGTGGGTATTTGAGTTGTAGTGGGTAATAGTTCTGGTACATTGTTAAAGTCTGTTGGGTATCCAAATTATTTATTTAGCACTTTTAAAAACTAGACATTGTCCCAGAATGCTTTATAGGAATCCCTAATGAGCAAACTAGAATTGGCCAGAGGTGAATGAGGAAAAACTCCTTGAGATGAGATGAAGAAACCTTGAGACAAACTAGTTCTTGTGGGTAGTTGGCTACTTGAGTTCTGGTGAGTAGTCCTGTTCTGTTCGGTAGTCAAGCTACAGTGCTTACTCAAATTTTGATGAATAGTTGGGCTCTTTTAGGTAGTCGAATTGCAGTGGGTAGTCGAGTTGTGGTAAGTAGATGAGTTGCAGTGAGTAGTTGAGTTGCAGTGGTTAGTCGAATTACAGTAAGAAGTGATGCTCTGGTGGGTAGACGAATTTCAGTGGGTAGTCAAGTTGTGGTAAGTAGACTGAGCTGCAGTGGGTAGTTGAGTTGTGGTAAGAAGTGCTCTGGTGGGTAGTTGAGTTGCAGTGGGTAGTCGAGTTGTGGTAAGTAGACTGAGTTGCAGTGGGTAGTTGAGTTGTGGTAAGAAGTGCTCTGGTGGGTAGTTGAGTTGCAGTGGGTAGTCCAGTTGTGGTAAGTAGACTGAGTTGCAGTGGGTAGTTGAGTTGTGGTAAGAAGTGGTGCTCTGGTGGGTAGACGAGTTGCAGTGGGTAGTTGAGTTGCAGTAAGAAGTGGTGCTCTGGTGGGTAGACGAGTTGCAGTGGGTAGTCCAGTACTAGTATTCTGGCTGTTGTACTTTATAGGGCAAAATACAGCTCTTTCTAAATCACTCGCTCTCTTTCTATCTTTATGCTTTTCATCTGTCTTTTTGGTTCTTTCTCTCTCTGTCCACATTCAGTTCTCCATATCACCTCTTTGTCATGCTCTTTTTTTAAGCTGTCTTTCTTGCGTCAGAGATTTATTATGGAGAGAGGGGGTGAGGAGGGGGAAAAATCTGAGGGAGGGAGAGCTGTGTGTGCGTGTGTGCGTGTGTGTGTGTGTGTGTGTGTGTGTGTGTGTAATGTGTGGCATGAATGTAATGTTTCCTATCAGGTGGCCCTCAGTGGAAAGTTGCTTTAGTCCCTGATGGAAGAGTGAAAGCACAGAATGTGAGGAGGGGAGAGTAAAGAGCACACGTACTCGATTAAAACTTGATTTAGCACATGGTCAGGTCCTCATTATGAAACTCTGTGTAGTGGTGGTTGACCAGTATGGGTTAGTCCGAGGATGAGGCCGATATTTAGAGAACACGGTGTCTGATCGCCAATATGTAGCATGTATTATAAAATACCACAATTAGGGTGACCTTATTTTGTGCTCAAAAAAGAGGACAGTGGGGGGCAGATGGTGGCATGGGGTACTTCTGTGAGAGATCTCCATCAACTTGGGTACCATGGCTGAGCAGATAGAAGGAAGTTTCTAGAAACATATTTTTCAAAAATGTCTGTTTACTTTGGAAGTGTGTGTGTGTGTGTGTGTGTGTGTGTGTGTGTGTGTGTGTGTGTTTGTTTAACCCTAACCCTATACATACAGATAATGTTACCATTGGTAGTAACATTACTAGCTATATTTGCAATATTCATTATTGGCATTTTATCACTAAAAGACCAGAATCAATGTAATTATACAAACAGTAAACATTGTGTATGCTATTAGGAGTGGCCAGTTAAATATATTGAGCCTTGAAAGCTAGGAATTTAACTACTTTCTTTTAGGTAATGTCACATGCAGGATTGTCGCATTTTGATCTTTCACCACTGAGTACTGGTCTGTCTGTAGAGTGGCATAATAGACACAAGGGGGCACATATTGGCCACTGCCAGTTTTGTCAAAATGGCATTGATCGGCCAGATTGATCGGTCACCCACTCACAAACTCAAAGCACGATTTGGTACACAGCCGGTCAGACATTCAGCGTCGCCACATCCTTTAAGCTGCACTTGATGATGCTAACCCTCAACAAGAATACAAATGATGATTCACACTCTTTCTCTCTGTCTCACTCTTTCGGTGTCTTTCCCCTCTGTCTGTATGTCTGTCAGTCCGGGCCGTGGTTTGAGCGCCGGATCGTGAGTGTGTGTGAGCGGATGATGAGTGGAGGTCGGTGGGGTGGTGGTGAGAGACTTACACACTGCGTCAGACACCGAGGGATGACGTTATTGCACCTCGCAGCTGCACAAGGATACACACACCTCATACACACACTCATCCGCTGGAGGTAACACGCACACACATGCACACAAACATGACTGTTAAATATTGAAGGTTAGACGCAGTATTTTATTAAACAAGGATCTGTCTCTCTCTTTCAGGACTCTGAGTGCTGACAGTCTGGATCTAGAACAGGAAGTAGATCCACTGAATGTTGATCACTTCTCCTGCACACCGCTGGTCAGTACCACGGTTTCAGTTACTTTTACCCTACATTGGTTGTTAAATTCCACATTGTGATTGGTTAATTTTCCATAATAGCAGCTCTGACTCTACCTTGTTTGAGCACTCAGAATGAACAGAATTTAAGGAGTGGAGTGAGTCTGAATACTTATGTCTGCGTGATATTTCAGTTTTTCTTTTTTTAATAAATTTGCAAAGAATTCTATAATTCCGTGTTTGTGCTGTTATTATGGGGTACTGAGTGTAGATTCATGAGGAAAAACATTAATTTGATTGATTTTAGCAGAAGGCTTACAAATTTACAAACGCTGAAAAATTGAAAGGGGTGTTAATACTTTCTGAATGCACTGTATAAAAGGATGACATGTCCTTTATAGAAAAATAAATAAAAATAGTAATTGTTGGTAAGATAATGTGGTGAAAGAGGAATAAAACACTTGTGTTAGAGGAAAATAATCAGCTTCACGCTGGCGCGCGCGTGTGTGTGTGTGTGTGTGTGTGTGTGTGTGTGTGTGTGTGTGTGTGTGTGTAGATGTGGGCATGTGCTCTGGGTCACCAGTCCGCTGCAGTGTTACTGTACAGGTGGAGCAGTGTGGCCCTGATGATCCCCGACTCTCTTGGTCGTCTCCCTCTCGCTGTTGCTCGCTCGCGGGGACACACCCGTCTCGCCCGCTGCCTTGAGGAGCTGCACACACACACACTCTTAGAGACACACACACCAGAAACCACACACACACCCAACCAGTCACACACACTGGACACCTCACCTTCACCTCAGCTGCCCCTGTCTCCACTGTCCACAAGTCCTGATACAGGTAAGTCTCTTAGTCTCTCTCTGTCTCTCGCACACACACACACACACGCACACAAACAGACAGCTAACTAGTTACCTTCATATGAGATTAGTTAACACAAATCTAGAAGTCAGATGTATTCCAGTTAACATCCAGTAACAACTGTTCTACTGTGGGTTCTAATAAGAACTTTACACTTATAAACTCCGCTTGGCACATAATCCAGATTTTCTGTTCATTTTGCATTTGTTCTCTCTCTCGCTCTCTCTCTGTCTTTCTTTATGTCTCTCTCTCTCTGTCCTTCTCTTTCTCTCTGTCCCCCTCTCTGTCTTTCTTTCCCCTCTGTCTCTCTCTCTGTCCCTTTCTCTTTTTCAGGTCTGAGTTCCTCCAGTAGTATTCCGTCCCCCAGTGACCCACACTCCCTGTCTCCTAGCTCCGCCTACTCCAGTGGATCAGCTCCACTCACTTCTCCTCTGTCTCCCCCTGCCCCAATGGACACTTCCTGTGATTCCTCCCCATGCCCCTCCCCAACCCCTCCCCTTCAATGTCCATCCCCCAAAAACATGGACACACACTTCCTGTTGGACTCTCCCTCACACTCACACACACACTCTGAGCACACACACTCACATACACACTCCTCGTTTGAGGCTGAATTGCTCAGCTACAGTGAGAACGCTGAAAATGAGGACTACCTGCCTGCTGAGGTCTTACAGGTGAGACACACACACACACACAAAAACACACACAAGCACACAGTATGGTGTCTGAATGTTTCTACAGCCTGTTCTGTCTGTGTGTGTGTGTGTGTGTGTGTGTGTGTGTGTGTGTGTGTGTGTGTGTGTGTGTGTCAGGTTGACATGGCAACACTGGCTGAGCAGATAATTGAGGCAACTCCTGAGCGAATCAAACAGGAGGAGTTTCCCAGGGGGGCGGAGTCAGCACTCCGAGAGAGGCGGGATAATGCAGCCATTCACGACACCATGCCGTGGCTCGCACCCTACCTGGATACGGTAGACAGGTACTCACACACACCTAACACACAAAAGCATAGATACTCATACACACTTAACATAGGCACATACACACCACTTTAGTTATTTATAGCACTGTGTGTGTGTGTGTGTGTGTGTGTGTGTGTGTGTGTGTGTGTGTGTGTGTGTGTGTAGGTGTGTGTGTTTGACCCCACAACCCCCTTCCCCTCTCAGTGCTCTAGCTCTGCAGAGGCTCCGCCCCCCAAGTAGTGCAGCATGGGCGGAGTTTTTGAATGCTTCAGCCAATGGGAGGATGGAGAGAGACTTTGCTTTGCTCACTCTAACAGACAGCGAGCAACGGGAACTTTATGAAGCTGCTCGCATCATCCAGAACGCTTTCCGCAGATACAAGGTACACACACACACACACACACACACACACACACACACACTCAATCTAACAATGTTGTTTATTCAACGTTATTGTTGATCACGTTAAAAATCTCCATGGTTGCATGTTTCAGGGGCGGAGACTAAAAGAGCAGCAGGATATGGCAGCTGCAGTGATCCAGAGATGCTACAGGAAGTACAAACAGGTACACACACACACACATAGCCGCAGTGCCCTCCCTCATTCATATTGTAACCAATCAGGCCACAGTTTGCCAAGCCCCCACTCCCCCCAGACAGACAGACAGACAGACAGACAGACACACACACACACACACACACACACACACACACACATATACACTTGATCAATCTACAATACAGGTGAGGTCAGTGTGGCGACCCCTACAGGAAAAATAGTTACTGTGTGTGTTTCTTATTTGTTTGTGTACTGACTAACAGTCACTAATATCTCACAATTCTCTCTCACTCTCTCCTCCTGTCTCACTCTATACCTTGGTCTCTCCTTTGTCTTTATTGCTGTCTCTCTCACTTCTTGTCTCTCTTAACCTGTCTTGCTTTCTCCCTCTCTGTTTTTCATGCAAGCTAACATGGATTGCTCTGAAGGTAAAATTAAACTCTAATGCTGTGTTTCCTTTAGTGTGGTGTTTTCTCTCACTCTCTCTCGCACACACACACACAAAACAACAACAACAACAAACTGCTGTGTGTTTACCCTATACAAATCCCTGTGTGTTAATCCATCTGTGGAAACAGTGCGTTTATATGCAGTGTGTGTGTTGGTACAGACCCACTCCATTAGTCTCTGTGTGAGTGTGTGTGCGCGCGCGCGTGTGCGTGCGTATGTATAACATGCTCTCATCTCTCCTCATCAGTACGCTCTGTATAAGAAGATGACACAGGCGGCCATTTTGATCCAGAGTAAGTTCCGCAGTTACTACGAGCAGAAGAAGTTCCAGCAGAGTCGCAGAGCCGCGGTTCTCATCCAACAGTACTACCGCAGCTATAAAGAGTACGAGCGTATCAAACAGGGAGGAAGAACCAGCACAGCACTCTCTAACAAGATGAAGTGAGTCAGATACACACACACACACACACACACACACACACACACACACAGCTTTGCTTATTACTTTTATGTATGCAACCACAGGAAACCTTCTTTGGTACTTTTCCAAGAACCTAGGAGCTTTCTGTGTTTCCATAGTAGGAACCAAGACTGATTTTAGTTCTTGGACCATTCTGTAGTTCTATAGGATTCTTTTTAGTTCCTGCTGCAGATCCTGTCCTTTTGTGAGGTGTAGGAACTATGGGGTGGAGCTTCACACTTTCTTGCATTGCACTTCACAGTGTTTGGTATTATTTTAAATGGATGGCGGTCCTGGTTCCTGAAGTGTGATGTGAATGCAAAAAGAAACGGTTCAGTTCTTTTTAGTTCCTTGAAAGGTTCTGGATCATCAAATAAAAATAAAAGCTTCCTGCTGTTTGTTCCTGCAGAGGCTCATTTCTGACAAAGAAGCAGGATCAGGCGGCTCGCAAAATCATGCGCTTCTTTAGACGCTGCAGACACAGGTATACACGCACACACACACACACACACACACACACACACACACACACACATCTTTGAGCCTCAAGTACAACCGCATAGATTAGTAGATCTTTCAGGTCACTGAAGTAAATCAGGGATCAAGCAAAACATCAGTATTCTGAACTTCATGGCAGCAAAATGGGTTCCTTGAGGTCCATCACAGAAACCTTCTCCAGAGCCAGTATTTTCCCTGTAGACCAGGAGCTGTGAAAGTGGAGCTTGCTGTACCAAACTGATAGAAGATTCAGGAGCTGAGGTTTGTCCTGCTAAGAGAGAATGAAGACACTGTAGATGAGCGCTATCGCTCAACAACCAGACCAGCGGTGAGAAACACTAAGCTGAGCAGTATGAAGAAGGTTATGGTGACTGAGTCCATGATATGCCATGACTGCCAGCCAATCAGAGATGACATCCTGCGGGGCGGAGTTCTGAAAGTGATTTACTGAAAACAAGTAGCTGAAGATGAACTTACGCACCGTTTCTCTTTTCCAGGATAAAGGAGCTGAAGCAGAGCAAGGAACTGGAGAGGAGAGGCCTGACCACCTGATCTTTCTCTCTCTCTCTCACACACACACACACACATACACACACACACACACACACACTTTTCCCTACAAGTTTACAGTCACTAACTAAAATAACCTGAGAGACGGCTGACTTCCTGCATGACCTCTAAAAGAGGGAACATCTCGTCTCCTGCCCTTTAACTCTCGCACTTGAAAAGAATGAATGACTGAGGAACTCGCGCAGGGTTTCACTGCACATGCTAACGCTCAGCGTTATTGGACATTCTGGGCTAGCGTTGTGAGTTAGATACACATTTAGCTGCTTGATCCCCTTGAGATTCATTCTATTTTATTATTTTTATTTCGTCGTTGTTGCAGCTTGAACACGGTGTCATGCAAAGTGTAACTCTATAGTTCTGATTATCTGTATGTATAAACCTGTATATTCTGCAGAATGGAATTTATGTCTGGGTGTAAATTTATTTCTGCTTTGATGTTTCAGCATGTTTCATATGACTCCATGTTTACCGTCTCAGTGAATGACGCTTTTCTCACTCTGCGGAATTTCAGTCTTACACCTCGTCCCCTTGTCCACTTCCCCTCATCCCCTCGTCCCCTTGTCCCCTTCCCCTCCCTCAACTCCCTCTGGATTATTTACGTGGCTGTGGCAGCTTAAATGAAGTGTTTAGATGAGAATCAGCTCATCAGCTTACACAGAGCAGATTATTTTCCCTCAGCAGCAGACTGAACCTCAAAAACAGAAACTTCTCATTTCAAAGCTGCTCACATCTGATGTTTGCTTGCGACTTAGCATCCCAACATGGAGGAACCAAAAATGAGCACGGCTTTGTTGCTTGTGCTGCCAACGTGTGCGTTCCTGCTAATAAATTCACTCCTAATGCACACGTAGTTATTGCACACTTTGAGTGGTTAGGGGAAGTGGAGAAGGGTGTGTTTAAATGCCGACTGAAACACAGACTTGTGAAATGAGCTACGAACAGAGACCGCTGGGTTAACGCACGGGTAAAGTTCATAGAGGGTGAAACGTATCGTCTTAAACAACACTCGAGGGTGTTTGACAGAGTGACGTGAAGCATCGCTGATGGATCACGAGCTGCGATCAGGGCTGGGACGACGTATCGTGATTATACCACAATAATTAAACCTGAAAGACAGACGAGTTTCTTAATGTAACAGTAAACACGGTGACTTTAACTTCTGTCTTTAGATAAAAGCTGTAGTAACTTATTTAAATTGAGAAATGTTTCTAAAGATGTGTTTGTGAGAGAAAGTGTTTCTGCTTTGTGATAAACTACTGAAGGTCCAGAGAGATTCCTCAAAACGAGTCCAGGTTAAACTTTTACAGTCGCCTTCCTGATCTGAGGAGCGAAACCTCTCGCACCGACGCTGGTCGCTGTGCTTTATCCAGCATGGCGTTTAGTTGGACATTATCATCATCTCTGAACCTCGGACCTCGTGGTGGTTTCTGCTCAGTGTAGCTGCGTCTCTAACTCACGCCCTGAACTTATTCACGTCTCAGAGAAACATCCATGATATTTTTATACTGATCAGTGAAATCGTTAAAAAAAAAAACGAGAGGAAAGAGCTGAAATCTAAAACTAAAAACTGATTAAGCTAAATTTTTGAATGTACTGACCTCGCTGTATTCTAATAATGATGTTCTAATCTTTTAGAATTATATTTTGTTTTATTTAAAGATATCAGTGTATGGATTTTTTATTTCTTGTTTGAGCGACACCATTTCAGCACCGGGACAGAAAATACTTAAAGAAGTTTTCATTTTATGGATTATTTTTGATTGTGCAGTGCCTTGAAGTCTTTAACGCAGTCATGCACGCGCGCGCGCACACACACACACACACACAGTAGACCAGTTTGGCTTAAATTGTGTTGCAGTTTGTTATGCATATGAATTTAACATGTATACTCGTGTGTTCTACTTCAGCACTGTGTGTGTTCATATTATGCATTAATGTGTAAATATTGTAAATTATAAAGAGCTGTTGAGGATATATATTATATTATATTACATTATTATATTATATTTAACAAGAGTACATTTGCTTGCTTGATTATAAAATCTTGTAGTTTTTCTCTTTCATAAACACGCACGATTATTCTTACAGTTTTTGCATGAGCTGCTTTAAGAGATTTCCTTTCAGAGATCAGCGACGGCGTGCACGCGTGGCAAAGACTTTATTTATGAATATCATCATTGCTTTGGATTGTTTTTTCTAAACATTTCATTTTGTTGGTGTTCAGGCTGTTTTGCTAATTAATGGTTATTCATTAAAATGTGTGTTTAAAATGTTTTACTCTGGTGTTTGACGAGATATGTAAACATATTTCCTTGGCATGATGTTCCTCACAAGGCTGATCGTTCAGGAATTTCAAAGCTCATAATGTACACGAGAATTCTGTGGTTACTATAATTATTTATAATTTATACATGTAAGACTTTAGTACCTCATGACGAAATTCTCTGTGTGTCCAGTGATCACTGCGCTGTGATGCAGAACACTGCTGATTTAAAGGTCTTATTTTATGAGTGGATGCGCGCACGCACACACACACAGTAATGTGCTTGATATCCCAGCTCTCCAGAACAAGTTTATTCAATAAACCTCGATATCTGTTTCCACGGCAACCAAATTGCTTTTATTAAAACACTTTAAACACAGAGGAAGTAAACAAAATCAATAACTCTTGTCACGGCTTCTTTCCATCTGACTCTCAGTGTCCCCCAAACGCTAGTGCTATGTCATTTAAAAAAAAGTCGTTCGAATAAATGCTAACAGTGTGGATGACTGCTGTTAGAGCAGCGTTCGCCTCTGTGCTGCAGACAACGCCACACTACACCATTACACACACTGCTCACACAGCGTTACAGGTAACACACACCATGTGAACACACACTACCCTTCAAAACACTGGCATTTGGGACAGAGCCATCACAGAGGGGACACAACACACACACACACAGAGACAGAGGTGTCCTCTGGGGGGATTCAGTTCCTGGTAAGCACCAGATTCTTCCCAGAATCCATTCAGATGACATCACACACACACACACACGCGCACACACACACACAGTCAGAGTCTTCAGAAGTGTGTGCTGGTGGTGGAGGTGGCCAGCAGGGGTCAGGTGCAGGGGCGGAGCAGGGCGCGGACGTTGTCACGGTAACGGGAGGACATGATGTTGTAGAGCAGCGGGTTGATGGCGGCGCTGCAGTAGAACAGCACGAAGGAGACGAGGTTCAGGTACTGAGAGAGGAAATAAACCTGAACGCTGGAGTTCAGAGACAGACAGAACAACGTACGAGCAACATGGAACGGCAACCAACACACCACAAACACACACACGATCACCACTACACACCACACCGCACCGCACCACACCACACCACATGGGGGGAGGCACAGAGAGAGAGAGATGATTATTATCATCATTATCATCATCATTAACGCTGTAATTCTTTCTGTTCAGTAGGATAAAAAGGTAACTCAGGAGCTGACCTGGTGAGATAAACCATCAACAGGTAAACAAACTGATACAGGAGCAACTAAAGAAACAGGTGAAGATATGAATAAATTGTAAATAAACAGGGGAATAAGAAATGGATAGACAGACATTTGAAAAAGAAAAGAGAGCGGTGAAAGAGCAGGTAATCAAGTAAAATAAACAGGTGAATAAACACATAAATAAAGAGGTGAATATGATAATACTGCAGGAAGAATCCTAAATAAAAGGTCGTTATTGTTTAATATCAGCTGACCTTTGACCCCTGTGCGCTTACCCATCATCCGCAGGGTCTGGCGGTGGGTGTGGTCTCTGTGGATATGTCTGCGCTGACGTAGGCGGCGGGCGATGAGTGTGTAGAGCAGCGTCAGTGACGTCAGAGGAACGATGAAGTACAGGTTCGAGAGCCACAACATGGCCACCATCAGGCCCGAAGACTCCGCCCACCGAGTCACACGGCACTCCGTCGGGTTACCTTCCACAGGCTCCGCCCCCACCAGCACCAGTACGGGACCCGCACTCAGGGCGGCCACACCCCACAGAGCACCAATCAGCACACGGACACGGCTCCGCGTCACCAGGAGGCGGGCTCTGAGCGGGAAACACACGCCCACGTAACGCTCCGCCCCCAACGCAGTCATGTGCAGAATGGACGAGAAAGTGCAGCACTCACTCACAAACTGAGAGAGTTTACACACAGCGTCACCGAGAAACCAGGGGCGGTACCACCAGAGCTGTGGGTGAGACACACACACACACACACACAGAAGAATAATCACCTAAATAATCACACAAACAAACAAGTGAACAGTAAACAGTGGGTTCTCCACATACTCCCCAACTCTCTCTGCAGCAGTTTCTCGTAAACTCAGGTCATTCTTCATTCATCTGTTTTTTATGAAGAAGCCATTTTTCTTCTTTTGAATGCTGCAGGAATTTGATCTTTAGAAAATTTACAGTAAAGTTTATGCTGCTGATGACATCATTAACACTGATGTTAATGATAAGCAGGAGCTAACGTTTCTTCAGCTGGAAAATATTGAGAGTTTAAAGGACAAAGTAAATACAGGCAATAGGATCAGACAGTAAAAATCAGATAAAATCCAAATGGTCGAGAGGAAAGTTCATATCGGACAGTCGGGCTTTCTGTTACACGTCAGAGCGCTGTAGAGAAACCCGAGTCCGATCTTCAGGGTGCGGTGAAATTGGTTAGTGATGTGTGTTTGAGCGAGTGAGCGGTTCTGTCTCTCAGTCGGTGTTTTCTCCTCCTGCTTCAGTTGTAATTTGTCCTGCTGTAGAGTTTCTCTTTCCTGTGAAGTTCCACAAGGTTCCGGGTCAGGACCTCTGCTTTTCTCACTGTAAACACCACCACTACCTAAAATCATCAGGACACATGATTGGTTTCCATAGTTACAGAACACTGATGAAGCACAAATACACGGGTACACACACAGGTAAAACCTGTGATAGCTTGGTGATGGCCACCAAGATGGCGCCGAGTATGGCAGCCTCGTCGCGAGCTTCCTCAAGCAACAGTGGTTTTTCGTGTTTAATCCTAATTCTCCATTATTTCCTTACTAGTAGCACGTTGTGTCTTTTGGTATATGACCGCCAAACCCTAGTGGACATAAGAACAGAACTTACTCGCCGTTTCCCGGAGTTCAAATTCTGGAATACAGATCCTCCGTTTGCAAACCCCCCACGCAACTCGGAGACACCTTTGTCCTGGGTCCCTGGAACCCGTAATCGCCGGCGTAGAGGCAGAAGATCTGGTGTTCTAGTTCGACTGAGACGGCGCACTAACAGACCACCGCTCCCCA
>JAQMCW010000015.1:20025134-20035404 GCA_030068335.1 Chrysichthys cranchii | reverse complement strand
CACCAGACCTCTAATTTTTTAAGAGCTGAAAATAAAATGTGAACCTAAATATTCACCTGAATAAAAAAAGCAGCAGTGGAAAATGTCTCTGTGCCAAGTGTATTCTAAATTCAGTTCAAATGTGTTATTAATAGTGTGTGTGTGTGTGTGTGTGTGTGTGTGTGTGTGTGTGTGTGTGTGTGTGTGTGAAGGAAGAGGCAGCGCTCTGGTGCTGGTGCACTTTTCAATGTCAACAACAGCAACAACAATGAGGAGTGAGTAACACACACTGATATAAAACTATACAAACAAGAGACTAATGCATGCATTCTCTCACAAACACACACACACACACACACACACACACACACATGCACACAAAATGGCAGGTACATGCATATGCTGTAGGTACACGCTAACACCCGTATGACGTGTGCAATCTGCGCTGCTCTGTTCCTCCTTTGCAGAGAGGAGAAGAAAGAGAAAAAGAAGAAAGACAAGAAAGAAAAGAAGGAGAAAAAAGAGTAAGTCGTCTCCCTAAGTTCCTGCGTGAGACTCAGTGCTTCTCTTACGGCGCTGTTTTTCTCACTTGCGTGAATAATCGTGACGTTATTGCTGCAGGAAAAAAGAAAAGAAGGAGAAGAAGGAGAAGAAGAAGGACAAAGAGCAAGAGGAGAAAGAAAAGGAGAAAGAGAAAGAGAAAGAGAAAGAGAAAGAGAAAGCCAAGAAAGAGGAGTATGTATTGCTCAGTTTTGTTGTATTGACACGATAACAGCGTGTTTTAAGGAAGCGCCGATTCATAGTTTGGTTTTGTTGCCGTGCGATCAGGCCGAAGGAGATCTACGTCATCGATCCTGCAGGAAACACGTACTACAACTGGCTCTTCATCATCACATGTCCTGTCATGTACAACTGGGTTCTGATCATCGCCAGGTACACGACGCCCTTTTTATTCACCAGAAAAGCCGTTTGTTATAAATAAAGCTCCAACGTTCTCTCTCTCTCTTGATTAGAGCCTGTTTCGAGGAGTTACAGCACGATTATGTGGTATTCTGGTTCATCACTGATTTTCTAGCAGACCTGGTTTACCTGGCAGACATGGTCTTCAGGACAAGAACAGGTGAGCACACCCGTGTGACGCTTATAGCTTTAAATAAGTGCAGTGAGGACGATCCTGATACCACGTGTGATTGCAGGGTATCTGGAGCAGGGTCTGC
This sequence comes from Chrysichthys cranchii, assembly GCA_030068335.1. Classification (NCBI taxonomy): domain Eukaryota; kingdom Metazoa; phylum Chordata; class Actinopteri; order Siluriformes; family Claroteidae; genus Chrysichthys; species Chrysichthys cranchii. The sequence continues at coordinate 20,034,208 of JAQMCW010000015.1, read as the reverse complement.
TGGTTAAAGATGAGAAAAAGCTCCGAGCACGATACATAGAGAGCATCCAGTTCAAGCTGGATCTAGTCTCCATGATCCCTACGGACATTTGTTACGTTTTTGTCGGTCTCAACTACCCTGAGATCCGCATGAACAAGCTCTTCCGGGTCAACCGCCTCTTTGAGTTTTTCCAGCGCACAGAAACGAGGACCAACTTTCCCAACGTCTTCCGAATCTCCAACCTTGTCATGTACATCCTCATCATCATCCACTGGAACGCTTGCCTCTATTACTCGTTCTCCAAAGCTATCGGTTTCGGGGCCGACAGGTTTGTGTATCCGGATATTTCCGATGCAGAATTTGGTCGCTTGGCGAGGAAATATGCGTACAGCATGTACTGGTCCACTTTGACCTTGACCACCATTGGTGAAACTCCGCCCCCTGAGAAGGATTCTGAGTACTTCTTTGTGGTTACAGACTTCCTAGTGGGAGTGCTGATCTTCGCTACAATCGTCGGAAATGTCGGTTCCATGATCACCAACATGAACGCAGCACGAGCAGATTTTCAAGCACGAATTGACGCCATCAAGCAGTACATGAGTTTTCGTAATGTAACCAAGGATCTGGAGAAACGCGTCATAAAGTGGTTCGATTACCTCTGGACCAATAAGAAGGCTGTAGATGAGAGGGAAGTGCTGAAGTACCTTCCAGACAAGTTACGAGCTGAAATCGCCATCAACGTGCACCTGGACACTCTTAAGAAAGTGAGAATCTTTGCAGATTGCGAGGCAGGACTTTTGGTTGAACTCGTGCTGAAGCTCCAGCCGCAAGTATACAGTCCTGGCGACTACATTTGCAAAAAGGGAGATATCGGCCGTGAGATGTACATCATCAAAGAAGGAAAGCTCGCCGTGGTGGCGGATGATGGCATCACACAATTTGTTGTCCTCAGCGACGGAAGCTACTTCGGCGAGATCAGCATCCTCAATATCAAAGGCAGCAAAGCTGGAAACCGACGAACAGCCAACATCCGCAGCATCGGATACTCTGATTTGTTCTGCCTTTCCAAGGACGACCTGATGGAGGCGCTGACCGAGTATCCGGACGCAAAGGCCATGTTGGAGGAAAAGGGACGGCAGATCCTTATGAAGGTACGATGATTTGAAATGAAGCCCAAACCTTTCAGAAACTAAATATGAGATAGATAGGGTTAGATCCTGTGATGTGATCAACAACAACAACAACAACAATAAATAAATAACCTCCCTGGACTTAGACCCTTCATTAAGAAATTCCTTTAAACATTTAGGAAAATGGAGGAACCTGCTTTACAAGGGCTGGTCATCTAATAGATGCTAAACGTAAGGCTAAACAGCAGAAGAGTGCTCCATCCCACGTGAAGCTTTGTATCCTCAGAGGACCTTGTGCAATCCCAAGTTTTAGAGAAACTCGTACACCCACGCTTTCATTCACAATAACCAGCTTAAGGTCATGTCTGAGAAGAACATGGTGCCGAAATGTATTTACTTCGTGAGTTTTGACCCTTACTACGGTCCCAGCTTAGGTTACGGCCTGATCCTTTGGCTCATTAAATGTGCTCATATGTCTTGTTGATTTTTTTCTGTATCATTTGGGTGAATGTTTTTAAGGACAACCTGTTGGATCTCGAGTTGGCAAAGCAAGGACCGGACCCCAAGGACATGGAGGAGAAAGTGATCAAGATCGGCACGGTCCTGGAAGACATGCAGACGCGTTTCGCCCGTTTACTCGCTCAACATGAGGCCACGCAGAGCCGCCTGAAGAGACGTGTCGCCACACTGGAGAGCAAAATCCCCAGCTCCACCGCGGCCCCCTTCACCGAGATGACTGAGACAGAGCCGGAGGTTCTGCCTCCTCCTGAGAAAGAGGAAAAATAAAACAGTGATGGGAAAGAGAAGTGACTCTGTGGGTTTGTAAGCAGGGAACAAGGGGATTAAAGAAGAATGGACGTTTTAAATAATATGCAAAGGGAGAATATGAAATTTAAAGGAGGCTGTATATGATGCAGGTTAAAACGCAGCTTTTATTCCATGTGATTCCCAAATAAAGCCAGAATCCTGAGAACAATTCTACATCCTGGGAAACTGGACACCATTTAGTAGCCGTTTTGAACATCACATGATTTTAATTAGACACACAAACCAAATGCAAAATTTCATAATGCCCTGTGTTGGAATGTATTATATTTAAAGTATTTAAACCATAAAGCATTTGATTTCTTTTGGACATGTATGTATAGCTATTTTTACCTTGGAAACTGTAGGTACATGCCAAAACCAAATCTTGCTGAATGTATTGTTTGACAAATAATTAAATCATTTTTCAAAAGCGGTACCGTGTCTGTGTGACTGCAAATAAAGTTGGACGTAAAATGTTTAACCCTGCTCTAGTACCGTGAAAAAAGGCCCATTCTTGGTACCATGGGGTCAGTTTGACCATATGACCAGAATAACACCACTTTATTACAATATTTTGTTTTCCTTGAAATAATATGGTATGACAGTGTAGTATAAAATCCAAATAATGTTTGTAATAAAAAAAATCAGTCCTTTTTTGGGAATGCATAGTGGACAGAAATACGAGCTTCTTGTTCTTCCTTGGAACAATGGACAAAAGAGTGAAATTGTTTATATGATCAAAAGTGTATTGAACCCTTCCTTCTCCTGCTTTCGCCAAGAGGATGGGTGGATACTCTGGGGAAGGTACTATGCGAAAATAAACCTAAATACAAAATAAGCCGAAAGACTTTGAAACCATCGAACATGTGTCACATACTTAGGAAGGTCTTACGAGAAAATATGTGCCAGACAGGACCACTAATCATGATAGTTTCCAAAAAAACATGGTCCAAAGAGGGCTGGGGGTCACCCAGAGCCCATGTACCAGAGTGGGGTTAAACTATGAAACTACTGAAACTATTGTAGTGTGTGCCGTGAATAGAAACGTTACAGATTGAAATATCAGTGAGATATCTCCAACCTGAAGCTGTGATGACAAATTTTCATCATGAAGAGTGTTTGAGTTTTGAAAAGTAAGTGGATTTATGACTCATTTTTCTGGTCCACAAGTTCGAGTGCTTACTTCATGAGCTTTTATTGTTAACCAGCTGTAAACAAGCTGGACACTGCCAAAGAAAGGGCTTTAGAACATCATAACCAGCCAGCTTGGGTTAAATGAACACTGTGATTAAAGTGAGCTCAGGCTTAATGGCAGAAAGTTGTTTATGACTGTGCTGGGAGCTGAAACGTCTGTGTAACCTGCTCTGCTCAGCTTTTGCGCATGCGCGGCTCAACACCGGGAGCAACGTCGCCTCACATGTCGAAAAAAGTGCACTTCTGCACGACACGTTGCACTTTCAGGATAAAACCGGAAGCTGTATTTTCCAAATACACATTTCCCCTGTTCACTCCAATGAGAAGTCTGTCGCTAAAGGACTTTCTGTCCCATCATGCTTTGCGTCTCGTACAGACTGCGCATGTGCACAGCGCGCGAGGACCCAGTTACCTCAGAGCCTCATAAGCTGGCGACATAAAACGGTAGGTTCAAAGAAACAAAACCGAAAATCACAGCAGAGTGCACGGAGAAATACAGAGAGGCGTGGGAAAAAACTCTGCAGCTAATTCACACTTTCGCGCCTATTTCAGAACTTAGCAGGCTAGCCAGTTAGCTTGGTGAGTTCGAATGACTAGACCTGCAGAGTTGTGTTATCCCTAGCTGTTTTCCGTCAAGTCCCGCCTCCTGTGGTAGGATTGGCTCAAAGCCTGTACACGTGCACAGTGCACCGAATGGACAGTGAAGGCGTCCAATCATCGAGGTGCTCGTGAGCGCCCAGGGGGCGCGTTGGAGACGGGAATGGTCGGAATACGGGTGGGATATGTTAATAGTGTCTGAATGAATTTGCTTAATATTATTGGGGTTGTACAAATCTGTCAGTTAGCTGTGTTTTAATGTTTAATACCTTAAAAATATAAACGTAGACTCGTAGTTTTATTTCACTTCTATAGACATAGAGCTAAATCTGAAATCTCTCTCTTTTAGACCCGTAGTGCCCTACATAAGGTGCAGGAGCCAGTCATATCCTGCATGGTGTTGTGCACTTGGACAGAGAGTAAGAACCTTAATGCGTAGTGGTGATTGTGCACTTCATACCCTATGTAGTGTACATATTTTAGGGGGTAAGGAGCTGAAGCCAGGTAGCTCTCTGTGCACTACGTAGGGTGTACAAATAAGTGTACAAAGTGTACGTTCTGCATGATTTATATCCGTATATGTGTGTGTGTGTGTGTGTGTGTGTGTGTGTGTGTGTCCTATCTAGTGCATTTGCCTAGGGAGCATTTAAGGTACATGCTATGAGTCCTATGTAATTTACTCCTTACACATGATCTCCATTTCCATTACCTAGGCAACCCCCATGGAGCCTGCGTGGCGACAGCAGGGCCGAGGTCGCGGCCGGGGTCAGGCTGCGAGTGATATGTCGTCATGGCAACCGCAGAGGCAGGATGATGGAGGGACAGTGGGGCGAGGGAGGGCTGTTTCTGCTATAACAGTACCCAAAGCAGGACTGTCACCTGGTGCAGGTAAGAGTGACCTCAAAGTGTCACCTGGTACAGGGAAGAGTGATGTCATAGTCATTGCATGTTTAAATGTCTCACTCCTAACACACTATCCATATCTCTTGTCCAGCTGTGTCCTCTCAGTCAAAATTTGATGAGATCAGGAAGTCCAACCAGGCCGCTGCTCAGCGATTGGCTGAGAGTCAGTACAGCTCTTCCTCTGATGATGATGATGACGATGATGAAGTGTTTGGGAAGCGAGGCCGGATCCTGGAGACGGCTCTCACCACGTACACCAGTCAGACGGGTCAGAGCTGATCTTCAACTCTGGAGTAGATGTAGGGCTCAGTAGTAATGGCACCCTAGGGAAGTCTTGCTTGGAATGGTTCTTAATGTAGTGGATTAAGAATGCTGCACGTGTCTCATGAAACCTGTGAAACATGATGCAAATTTAAAAGTTATATTGGTAATGCTATTGAATATCGTGACAATTTTTTCAGACATTTTCTTCCACTACAGTGATAAGATTAGATAGATTGTTATGTAGCCTGCTTCAGAGAAAAGAGTGGGAATTTATATTTGACGCTGTTATGACATTGTGTGTGTGTGTGTGTGTGTGTGTGTGTGTGTGTGTGTGTGTGTGTGTTCGTTCAGGAGGAGATGTGTCAGACCTGGAGCGAACTCGTCAATACCTAAACGAGGCATTCCAGTCCGGAGCCATTACCTGCCTCATCTGTATCGCCTCTGTGAAAAGAACACAAGCGGTGAGACACACACAAACATGCGCATGAAAACACATGTGTACATATTCAGGAGTTAATACATTTGTGTTCTCGTCCTGTTCCGTCTCAGGTGTGGAGCTGTGTGGGTTGTTATTGTATCTTCCACATCCCGTGTATTCAGAAGTGGGCTAAAGACTCCATCTTCCTCGTCTCCTCGGTAACTGATGAGGATTTTGGGAAAAAAGATCACCCCTGGCCCTGGTGAGGAACTGACCAATCAAAGCACAGCTGGATTAAACCTAGCACACACACTGTCCAATCAGAGCACAGCTGGATTACACCTAGCGCACACACTGACCAATCAGAGCACAGCTGGATCACACTTAGCACACGCACTGACCAATCAGAGCACAGTTGGATGAATTTTTGGCATCTGGTGATTATCGTTAATACAATATTCTCTCTCTCCCTGATCTCTGACCCCTGTCTCCAGTCCTAAGTGCAGACATCAGTATACCCCTCAGCAGACTCCCACTCGCTATTACTGTTACTGTGGGAAAGAGCTGGAGCCTAAGCCTGACCCATGGCTTCTCCCACATTCCTGTGGTCAGGTGTGTGACAGAGAGTTTAAACCTCCATGTGGACATCGCTGCCTTTTACTCTGTCATCCAGGTACACACACACACACACACACACACACACACACACACAGAGTCATCCTCAGGCACCAAACTGAAATTGTTTTAACATATTTTTAATCATTCTGTGTGTGTGTGTGTGTGTGTGTGTGTGTGTGTGTGTGTGTGTGTGTGTGTTAGGGCCATGCCCTCCATGTCCGAAGATGGTGAGTGTGTCGTGTGTGTGTGGGAAAGCAGCCCCTGTCCCACGCCGCTGCAGTAATAAAGCCTGGACCTGCGGGAAGATCTGTGGCCGCACCTTACCCTGCAAGATACACACGTGTGCACACACCTGTCACTCAGGTAACAAATGGACATCTGTAGGACACACACACACCAGTCTTGCAGATCATGCACACCTCTGCAGAATCCAAACCTGCACATACACCTGTCACACAGGTAACACATCATGTCCTCTCACTCTCACACACACGTCTGTTGGGCACAAAGGGGTAACTAACTCCCTCCACAGGTGAGTGTGAGCCATGTCCAAGAGTGAGCGTGCAGAAGTGTGTGTGTGGCAGGAAGAAGGCTGAGCGACAGTGTGCCAGTCCTGTGTGGCACTGTGACCAGGTGACCTTTGACCTCCCACATTGCACTGAGTGAATAATGTCTCCTGTTTATATTTATACTGTAACCTCGCCCGTGTGTAACCTGCACAGGTGTGTGGCCGGCCGCTGCCATGCGGGAACCACACGTGTGAGCAAGTGTGTCACGCAGGTGTGTGTGGAGAATGTCCTCGTGCAGGGAATCGTACCTGTCCCTGTGGCAAGAGCAGTGAGTACACATACACACACACACACACACACTTGCACATTGTACCCTATTAATGTGAGTATGAATGTCGTGTGTGTGTGTGTGTGTGTGTGTGTGTCAGAGTGTGCGTTACCATGTACAGCTGACGTTCCTACCTGTGGTGACACCTGTGATAAGAAACTGGACTGTGGCTTACACACCTGCTCGATGCGCTGCCACAGAGGGGCCTGTGAGACCTGCCGTCAGGTACACACACACACACACTCTGCTCGTGTTCATTTGTGTGGCTGTTTCAGTTTTCACCACTGGGTGTGTGTGTGTGTGTGTGTGTGTGTGTGTGTGTAGGAGGTGGAAAAGCAGTGTCGTTGTGGGCGCTACACCAAGCGCATGCCCTGCCATAAGGAGTATCTGTGTGACTCTAAATGCACCCAGATGCGCAGCTGCAATAGACACCAGTGCAAGAGGAAGGTGATCTCTCTCTCTCACTCACACACACACACACACACACACACACACACAGAGTCACACTTAATGCCTGTAATTCACAAACACTTTTGTAATGCTATCATGGAATAGTCAGTCTCCAGGATCACTTTAGTTCATACTGTTTGTGTGTGTGTGTGTGTGTGTGTGCAGTGTTGCCCGGGTAACTGTCCCCCGTGTGATCTGAGATGTGGCAGGACACTGGGCTGCCGGAACCACAAATGCCCTTCTGTTTGTCATCAAGGTAACACACACACCTGAGTCTAGCCCTAAATACAGCAACAAGTGGACAAACTGCTGTATTGAAACACAGCCCATCTACGCACATCTACACAACAGCGCTAATTAATATTCGTCACTGATGTTTTAGTGATTTGACCTTTGATTAGTGTTCATGCAGGGACGTCAATATGTGTGTGTGTGTGTGTGTGTGACGGAGAGAGAGACAGATAAGCAACTAGACGAGAGTCACAGTTTATAGGTCATCTCACCCTTATTTTAATTACTCGTTTGACTCTTTGTCAGCTATTGTTTTCCTTTGCTCTGTGTGTGTGTGTGTGTGTGTGTGTGTGTGTGTGTGTGTGAGAGAGAGAGAGATGCTAAGTGGTGTACAGAACTCAGGGCCATGTGTGCGCGCGTGTATTCTTATCAAAATGTCAGCTCACTGCGGCGCTCTTTACATCAGTCAGAGTTCAGTCCATAACATCTCAAAGTGCACGGCCAAAGAAACTCCCCAAATAAACTCATTAACCACACGCGCGCACACACATGCAAACGTGCACCTTGGTTGTGTATCCTGTGTGACTATTGTGTTTTATTTTGTTAGGTTTCATACACGGTGGTCACATAGTTGTGTTTCTACTACAGGAACCCTTTCAGGAACCAGAGTAGTGTATAAGGAACTCAGTCTTTTCAATACACTGGAAATGCAGGAACGTTTTTGGAACCTCTTTAGAATTATGAGAACTGTATGTGACCTCATCCTACACTGATGGCCTCATCATGAAGGTCACAGTTCCTGCTGTGAGGTTCCTCAAACCTCAAACTGTTCTTTAGTTCCTCACTGGTTTTCGAAAGCCTTCATCTCATGGGAAGGTTCCAGAGTGTTTTAAGTTGTTTAGTTCCTCAAAAGATTCCACAAGTGTCAGTGTTGCAGTGTACATATTACAGTCCACAGCCGAGCTTTCATCACTGTTTATAATCCAGTGATGCTGAACAAAAATATTTTGAGTTGCATTCCAAATTAAAACGCGTGCGTGTGTGCGTGCGTGTGTGTGTTCAGGGAGTTGTTACCCTTGTCCTGAAGTGGTGCAGGTTAAGTGTGTGTGTGATTCCACATCTCTGAGTGTTCCATGTGGACGAGAGAGGAGTACCAAACCTCCACGCTGCAGAGAGATTTGCAGGTATACACACACACACACACACACACACTTTTCACTCTCCTTACTTGTCATGAGTGTGAGTTATGTTGTAAAATGATGTTTATATTGGCTTTTTCTCTGTGTGTGTGTGTGTGTGTGTGTGTGTAGGGTTCCTCCAGCGTGTCATCACCCTTCCCGTGAGCAGCACAGGTGTCACTTTGGTGCGTGTCCTGTGTGTAAGCAGGTTTGTCAGCTGCCTTTACCTGGGTGTACACACCTATGCCAGGCACCGTGCCATGACCAGGTGCTGCTTAAAGCCAACAACCGGGTGAGACACACACACACACCTGTGTTTTCAAATAATGTTGTATTGCATGTCATTGTTGTGTGTCAGTCTTGTGTATCAGGCGCAGTGAGGGTTTCTCAGTTTCCTGTGTGTGTGTGTGTGTGTGTGTGTGTGTGTGTGTGTGTGTGTGTGTGTGTGTGTGTGTGTGTGTGTGTGTG
>JAQMCW010000015.1:19938856-19948998 GCA_030068335.1 Chrysichthys cranchii | reverse complement strand
CTTGTTGCCGAATACAAATATTTTTCCAAGTATTCGTTCGAAATTTGTATTCGTAAAAACCACATTATTTGTGCCTTTCTGAATACCGTATTTGGGTTCGGCTCCACCCCTAATATATATATATATATACATATAATATGTGTAAATGCATTGAAGTACATTTTAATATAGAATTTATATCGCCCAAAGGTATGTGAGGTGAGAATCATACGGGTGTGAGATCAGACTCTGTGCGGAATTCCAAATATTCCTCTGTGTTAGGATCTCGCTCTATCACTGCTGGCCACCTGTACACAAAATCATCATCATCATCACCACATTTACACCTTTTAGCAGACACACGTATCCAGAGCAACTTTAATTTGATCTCATTTATACAACTGAGCAGTTGAGGCCTTGCTCAAGGGCCCAGCAACAGCAGCCTGGCAGCACTCAGATCTGAACTCACAACCTTCTAATCAGTAGTCCAATGTCTTAACCCCTGAACTACCACTGCTCAGCAAGCTCAGAATTTTTTTTTAACACACCATGGCCTAATTAAACCTAGTTGCGCTGCCATCTTAACAGCCATTATGACAGAAATTGATCAGTGAGGAAAACTTTCCCAGAAGGCACTGCTGCAGTTGCTAAGGCAGTGTAGTATAAGTGTGAAAAGGGTGAAATAAGGAACTTTATATTTTAACTCTATTCAAATAGCTGATAGAACTACATTACTGCTAGTAAGCAGACTAACAAGTTACCAAGCAATATTGTACATGTGATGTAATTAACCAGCTGGTTAAATATCCACCCACCTATTCATAAATGAGTAAAGTATTACAACAGATTACAGTTTTCATACAACACTGAGACTGTGTGTGTGTGTGTGTGTGTGTGTGTGTGTGTGTGTGTGTACCAGGGATGGCCACTTTGCCGGGCCCAAACCAGTGATCCGGGCACCAAACTGCAGAAGAACATCTCCTGCTCAGACACACAGCACTTTTCTTCTGGAGCTGAACAACTGCTGAAGCTGGGGTCTGAAACACACACACATGCACACACGCACACACACACACACACACACACACAGATAAAGAGTGCTTACATACCTGAAACAAGCGAATACACTATCAGGTCAAATTTCTGCTGATACTCTCACACAATACCAGGTGTATTTTGTTGTAATTTGTTGTGTGAATTAAAACTGCTGAGTAATTTACTAACAAACAACTAAAGGAATACAACAAAACAGCAGTGTCACACCAACTGATTAGCAGTATGATGATAACACAAGAAGAATGTGTGTGTGTGTGTGTGTGTGTGTACCTGTGTTGTTTTGGCAAGCCCAGTCATCAGGCAAAACTGAAGGATCGACACCATTACTTAGTCTTCTCCATTTACCACATTCAGGCTTGCTACACTGCACCCACAAGACATCTAAACACACACACACACACACACACACACACACACTGGATAAATCTGACTGCATGAAGAATGTTGGCTATTATGCAGTTATTACACTCACACTGATCTCCATCAGTGCTCTCGTTCCTCTGATCCCTCTCTTCTCCGCACTGCTTCCTGTCCAGCTCTCTGTGTATGTTGAGATTCTGAACTTTATCCACCTCATCCTTCTCTCGCCTGTAAATATCAGCACCCTGATAAGTGACCAGAGAGAGAGAGAGAGAGAGAGAGCTAGAGAGAGAGAGAGAGAGAGAGAGAGCTAGAGAGAGAGAGAGAGAGAGCTAGAGAGAGAGAGAGACTATACCTGTGTGTCCCCTGCTTGATGTTCTTGTCTCCACCTAAATACAAACACAAGTTCATTAACATATTAATGTTATAACAAATTTATTTTCTACACCAAAGTACAACATGATTTCAGTAACAAACAGAATGATTGCTTGGACCAGTCCTACGGAGCGTGTGGTCCGATGTTTCTTCAGCTCCCCACTTGCACCTTCAGGTTTTTCCATGTAATTATTTCCCATTTGCTCTAATAGGAAAAACTCATCTGGGTGGTTTGATCTGTCCCATATACAGTACAACCTCTCATCAGTGTACGTCAATATTACAACTAGTGCACTATGCTAAAATCTGCCAGAGAAACTAGCATGAAGTTGTAGATGTACAAAACTGGTATGTATAAATTGTGCAAATGTCTACTCACCAGTTAGATCCACTGTGGAGGAATATGACGCAGTCCAAACTCGCACATTCTGTTGTAAACACACACACACACACACACACACACTTAATGTTTCTGTCTGTCAGTGACTGTATGATAATTATATTTCTCTTACACCACCTTGATGTCTTCTTGTCCTCTGCTTTTCTTTATCACCTGACTCTCTTCCACATCCTGTCCTTTCTCATCCCCACTTCCTCTCCTTGCTCTCTTCTCTCCAGGCATTCCTCCATCACCCGACACATCCGTCCCTCTCTCTTTCCCCCTCTTTTTCACCTCTTCCTTCCTCTCTCCCTCTCTCTGTTCTCCTGTTCTGCTTTTCTCAGTCATTCCCTCCATCTCTCTCAGGTTTCTCTTCCCTGATGCTGAGGTGTTCAGGTGTGCACCTCTGGGACGCTTCATTTTTTCACGTGAATTCACTTCACCTGGTTTTGGTTCTGCAGCCTGTTCTCCATCCATCATCTGTCTCTTGGGCTTTTCTGTTGTTCTTTTCATGACTGTTTCATCTGTGTGGGCCATTAGTGTGATTAAGATGGGTCTCTCTTATGGAATAAAGATAAGGAATTATTAGCAAATGCATTTATTATTATTGTTGTAGTTGTTACTATAATTTAATTAAATTAAACTTACTTAAATTAAACTTACTTACTAATAATAACAATTATTATTATTATTATTATAAGCTAAGGTATTTTATCTTTTATGTTCCTTAAACTCACATCATCAATCTTGCTTTATCCAGTGAACTACCTCCTACTTTAGTTAAGTCAGTTATTTTTAAAAAACAAAAAACTCCCAAATTTTCTTTATCATTTAAAACAGTAGTGAATATTACCTCAGAATGAGTCACTAGGGATAAAAATCAAAAGTTAAAAACTCATTAAACCGCGATAGGGTTTTATCACCGTTTGTCTTTAGCTAAAAAGCTAACACTCTGACAGAAACCTGACACAATGCCTCGCGCGCGCGCAAGATCCCGCCACTGGTGACGTGCGGAATGAATCTTTTTAATGATTCGAGTCATTTGGTTCGGTTCACTAAATGATTCGGATATTTCATTCACGGACTCGTTATGTTTTATTTTCTGTAGAGAATTATTAAAGCGTTATAAAATAAGAATAACACACGCGATGATTAAGTCTTTTGTGTTCCCTGCCTTCAGATACATGCAGATGAGTCGCTCGGACCAATGATTAAAAGATTATTTCCATATTTTTGTTTGTTTTATTCCTTTAGCATTATTTTGTTTGATGAATTGTGTTAAGGTTCATTTTTTTTTTTTTTTTTTTGCCTTTTCTGTTATTAACCCCTAAGCTCCCAGGAGTCGTCAACAGATCCAGTTTTACACTGTTAACCTCTTAAATACATCTTTCCTATTGAATTAGGTATAATTACTAAATAATACATAGTAGTTATTGAATAATAGACTTGTTTAGATAGAACACGAGACTTTACACGAGACTTACATAATAAATATACATTAAGCCTAATTTATTATGTGAGATATAAACATGTTTATTCACAAACTGTCTGTGGGAGCATTTACACAAGAAATGTTCCTGTGTAACTTTCAGTGTAATGCAAATTTATTGATCAGGAGACTAATTTGAACTCTGTAAAATCTCTGATTTGCTGCTAATGAAAAGATTTGAGCAAATATCTTTGACAAGATGCAAAAGTTCATCAGTGCACACATCTGCAAACATCTTTAGATCAGAACAATCAAGGCACATCATATATACAGTTTGTTGTTAATGTACTGCACAAAGGGACTAGTTTAGATTTTCCAAAAGATGTTACAGATCCTGACAAAAAGAAGAGTGTGTATAGCTTGCTAACTAAACTACACTGTAAAGAAAAATGACCGTCGATTTTTACAGTAAATTTCCAGCAGCTTGGGTTGCCAGTAAAGTACTGTAAAATTTACAATAAACAACTCCAAAACATATTTTTGGTAAAGTACTGTAATATCTTTCATAGTATAAAATGTCACATTGCATTTTCTCATTGCAAGATACACCTTATCTGAAGAGTCTCATTTAGGGACCCAGTTATAGTAGATAGACAGAGATGGGGTTTGAACGCATGACCAGGTTATCTATAACACAACACCCTAACCACCGAGCCACCACAACTCACGTCAACACCTTGCATTGATACGACACAATCTCTTGGTGGAGTTAAGTCAGTGTTAGACATAGCTGAATCAGTGCAAGCTTGACATAGGGGTCTATTGGAGGGTCTCAATAGTTATGGTGTTATGTACAATCCAGAAGTTTAGATGTTCTAGTCCCAGAACTAGCATGGCTGGGTAAAACCCTTCAGCTCACTTGTATCCTGCATCAGTCAAGTGGGCTGTGCTGATTGATATGTTATTTATTTATAACATAGAACTGTTTACTGTTAATTTTACAATACTTCACTGGCAACCCGAGCTGCCGGTAAATTACTGTAAAAATCTACAGTCATTTTTTATAGTGTAGGAATCGCCTTTATTCACAATAGAAACTTCAAAACTCCAAATGCTTACAAACCTTAGTAGAAAAAAACAGTCCCCATTAAGTATAAACTTGATTCTAGATATTTCCTTTAAAATGTTCACTTATTGGTTAGATCAGACCTCACGATAAGTAACTTACACATGCCAAACTGTGGTATTTTTACCTAGTAATGATGCTAAAGTGTAGATATTTAATTCTGTAATCATAAATCGGTGTGGTAAATGTATACAATTGTAAATAATTGTGTGTTGTTGTTGTTGTTTTCTGAATAAACCTTCAAAACTACATTTCTGAACTTGGACTACATGTTCCAGAAGAGGATAAAGGGGAAATGAGACCCACAAATCCTTCTCTCTGTGTTAGGATTGGACAGAAGTACGCAGCCTACTCTGCTGTGATTGGCTAGTAGTTCTTACTCTCTAGCAATCCCCCAATCATGGCACAGCAGGAACTGGATATCGGAATACGGGTAGGAAAAATAATAAGCTTGAGGAAGCTCTTGACTGTGTGTAAAAATAACTTCTTGTCGATGAATACTCGGTGTGGAAGTACGGGCTTTTCATTTTGTGCAACGGAAACATCTAGATTGACTGACTGCAGTCAAATTGATCAAGTTTGCTCAGAAACGTAGCTTGTTGTTTACACGGGAAGTTGGTGTCCGTGCAGATTCCTGAAAAACCTTTATGATTTTGAAAGGCTTTGAACAGTAAACAGCACGTGGAACATCCTTATAAAGGGAATAAATCAATAAATATATATTTGTCCTGAAATGTATTTTAATTAGGTTGATAATTGCTGATGCTGTGAAATAAAAACGGGTAGACGGTTACGTCGCAGGCAGCTAGTTCAGACACCTAACTTGAGGTAAAGGCGGGACCTGGCAGCGCGTGCTCCGTTCTGAGCAATCCTATTGGTCGATACGACGCGCACGGATTCCGTTCTCGTTTGTCATTGGTGGACTCGGCTGTCCGTCGGTGTTTCCTCAGGGCCGTAGTGAGGTATAAGAGCGTGGGTTCCTCGGCAGTGAGCTACAGAAGCCTTGAAGGCTCAGAAGCGTGCACACTGCACACAATTGGCAGGAAAAATAGGAAAACAAGCTCGCTAACGTCCACGCACACACCATGCCGAGTCCTAACCGTGCTCGAGCGGTTGGAGAAAGGCGTGTTTTTTTTTAAAGGGGCGTCTGAGAATCTGATTTTTTGGTGTATTTTTTTCTTTTTTTTGGTTTGGGGTTCAAGGGTCACGGGATACAAACAAGTCCGACACGGTAAATAAGATGGCGCTGAAGTCAACAGTTGTGGGGTTTTTCTTGGTGTTTTGCAGAGAAAGCAGTAACTTGGGGGAGGGAAGCTCTCAGCCACAGCTCAACACAAGCAAGGAGGCGGAGCTCCGTGCGCGCGCACGCGCGTTCATGTGTGTGTGTGTGCGCGCGCGCGCGCTTGCGTGTGTGTGTGTGTGTGAGTGAGTGAGAGTTGGAGGGGAGGGGGGTGTTCTTGCCTCTGGTCTGGTGTGAGGCTCCAGTTTTCCACAGTACAGTATTAATCATGATTAGCATTGTTGCTGTGTGTGTTAGCATTAACCGTGGTGTGTGTGTGTGTGTGTGGTTGTTTTTCCAGCTCTGCTGCAGTCTGACGGGTTCAGCCACACTAATATGGGACGGGCCAGGAACCCATAAGCAGACAAGTTTTCTGCAAGTTGACAAAAGCAAACTTGGTTATCCCGACTGTTTTGGATGCCTCTCCTCGCCGTCTTGCACATGCACGCGGAACTGAGCGCTAGGAGATGATCGAGATGTCCATAGAGAAAGAAACTGTCTTAACAGGAGATGGAGCGGCGGCCATTTTGAACCCTTCGCCTGCCCAGAACCTAGCAGGGCGCGTTAAGAACCTGAGTCCGTCCTCTTTGGTACCCGTCGGCCTCGGCGCGGCGTTCACGGCGGACATGGTGCTAGCAGAAGTGCCTGCCAACCCCGCGTTGACGGAAGACGCCGGACCCGATGAGGAAGTCGGCGAGATGGTGCATGCGAAAGGAAGCAATAAGCTCTTACAAGCGAAAAATGGAATACACTCCCAAAGCGGGCCTCAGAAACTAGGCAAACGGCGCTACAGCATGAACGTTGGCTTTAAACATCCCGGGTTTAGCAAGCGCAGACGGAGAGCTAACTCCGAGTGTGAGCCAGTGCTGCCCAGTAACTTCCTGTTGGGTGGAAACATCTTTGACCCTCTGAATCTCAACAGCCTATTGGACGAGGAGGTGAACCAGGCGCTGAACGCCGAGACGCCGAAATCGTCACCGCTGCCGTCCAAGAGCAGGGAGCCTGTGGAGATCCTGATCCCCAGAGACATCACCGACCCGCTGAACCTCAGCGGCAAGGGCGGAAACACCAAAGGAGGCATCCTGGTGTCGCCCTTGAAGAGGCGGCGTCATAGATACCGACATCACGGCGGGAGTGGTGGCCATCTCGAGCCCTCGGACTCTGAGAAGGCAAAGAGCGGCGAGGAAGAAGGTGCGCTGTTTCCTGCACGCCATTTAGCAGAGGAGCCAGCTGAAGAGTCGCCGCGACCGTACGAACTCAACACGACCATCAACTGCCGCGACGAAGTGGTCCCGCCCATACTGCCACGACGCAGATCCACAAACTCCGCTCCTCCGACAGGAAGTAGGAACTCCACCGCGCAGCTGTCCAAACACCGAAAGCGCAGGCGAACGGTCAGCCGTTCTGAACGTCTGTCCATCACACCGACTCCCCCCAATAAGCAGCTGAATGTAGACCGAGGGCGGAGTCAAACCTTTCACACGCCCGTTGTGGGTGGAACCGCAGGAACCTGTCTCGAAACGAACCACCGCGGGTCACAGAAAAGTCAGCACAAACCGAGGCGCGACTACCATTATGGCACCTACAGCCGTTACTATGGTTACCGGACACCCACCCTGAATGTGGACCCTCGCCTGGCGGTGTTGCGGCCCGAATGGTTCCGTGGGAAAAAAGTCCTGGACGTCGGGTGCAACGTGGGTCACGTGACTCTCGCCATCGCTAAGCACTGGAGCCCCGCCCACATCCTGGGCTTGGATATCGACGGCGGTGTGGTTCATGCGGCACGGCAGAACCTCCGCCACTTCCTGTCTGAGCTGCAGAAACAGGAAGTGAGACGAGATACGGAAGCGGAGGTGAAACGAAGGGAGGCGGAGACGTTGAGGATGTTCCCCGTTTCATTCAGACTGTGCAGGGGGCCAATCGCTGCTCCTCCCCTACTGCCTCCTGCCCCAGGGGTGTTCCCTAATAACGTGTCCTTCATGAAGGTAAGGGTGCGTGTGAGCGCGAGAGAGAGAGAGAGAGAGAGAGAGAGAGAGAGAGAGAGACACACACAAACAGGCAGACAGACAGTAGCCTGGTGTTTGGATGTTTCTAACGCATCTCCTGCAAACTCAAAATGGAGCAGAGCCGTAAAACAGAAGAACGTCTGTAACAAAATGGTTCTTGCTTAGTGACACACACACACACACACACACACAGAGCATTTTTTTAATATGATCCTAGACTTAAACCTCCAGAAGTGAGCATGAGGACATGTGATGACACTCAAACAGCAGCTGACCTCACTCACCTGAGAGCATCCCTAATGGGCGTGGCCTAATATTCTAATATACATGTTTGATTGACAGCCATCTGTCTGCCACGTCCCTCAAACAGGAACTTGGAGAGGGGTGCCCAGAGGAGCTGTGTGTGTTTTCATCTTGCTAGCTTGGAGTCAGTGACTAGCTCAGCCGCGCGCTCGCCGGGCTAGCTTCTGATTGAGCGTCTGGTTCGCTGCATGTTTGCTTGTCATGTTTTAGCTTGTTTTTCATCTTTATGCTAATCCAAACAGTTGCTTGTTTATAAGTATAAACTGTAGCATGAGTACAAATGAGGTGTGTGTGTGTGATTGCAGGGGAACTATGTGGCGGACAGTGACAAGGCGGTGATGTCACAGCGTGCGGAGTATGACGTCATCCTGTGTCTGAACGTGACGAGGTGGATTCAGCTGAACTGGGGAGACGCCGGGCTTCAGCGGCTCTTCAGACGCGTCTACACACACCTGAACACGGGGGGAGTGTTTATCCTCCAGCCACAGCCATGGAGCTCCTACAGCAAGAGGAAGAGACTGACGGTAAACCCGCGTGGACACCTGAACTGGACACGCACTAAACCCCTGCTGAACACCCACAACCTACAACACATGAAAAAAAACCTGACTAAACACGTGACAAGTCCTACACACACACACAACTGCTCATTGCAATCGTATTGAAATAAGGCACTTTCGGAGCAGAGGAACTTTTTATAGTTCTTAGAACTGTGGGAGGAAGTACCCCCTTTTTTGTGTGTTTGCGCTGCAGGAACTGAGAACAATTCTAGTTCTTAGAACACTGTTTTTAGGGACTTTATTTAGCTCCTACTTCAGGGTAGGTTCTCTCCCAGCACGTGTGTGTGTGTGTGTGTGCGTGCGTGCGCGCGCGGTGAAGAGCAGAGCAGTGATCTTGACTTTTGTCAGTCAGTCTGCATTACAATAACGGGATAAAACAGACCGGAGCGTACACAAAGCGCTTGATGACGATAATCTAAGAGCTTGATTTGAACTAAAGCACGCGTGCTGCCTGTCCTTATTCGGACAAATCCATATTACAGAAACGTCAACAAAGAGAAGGTGCGGAGCGCGAGAGGAGGGAACATGACCGTGAACTGGGGAGGTTCTAATGTCAGATCGTCTAGAAGGAAAACCTGTGTTTGTGTACTGACCAGCCGGATCCAGCTCGACTGTGAGTGGTCAGGGTCGGGTACAGCCTTAAATCCCTGTTGAGCGTTCGACGTGTAAACGCCTCCTCCTAATGTTAACGTGAAAGAGAAAAACCTTGGGCAAACGGAGGGACAGGGAAGTCCAGACTGTATTGAGTCGGTGTGTGATTGTGATGCGGTGTACGTCACTCCAGCGTCCCTACCGACAGTGTGAACGCAAACAGGATATCAAATCCCCTGAAGGTGTGTAGTTCAGTGGAGCTCGGGGTAGATCCTCTCAACTAGTCCCGAGAACCGTTTGATCCAAAAGCGCCCAATCTGAACCTCTTCTGCTCTCTCGAGTTAAACCCAGACTAAACCACCCAGTCTAAACCCAGACTCGTACTGGAGTAAACCCAGTCTAATGTGTGTGTGGGTGGGTGTGTGTGTGTGTGTGTGTGTGTTTCAGGAAACCACCCACAGGAACTACAGCAGCATTCGGCTCCGACCGGACCAGTTCAGCTCATACCTCACCTCTGAGGTGGGATTCACCAGCTATGAGCTCATCAGCGCCACCAGGAGCTGTCCTAAAGGTAAAACACCATAACCCTTCTTCTTTTATCTCTCTCTCACTCACACACACACACACACACACACACACACACACACACAAAACCATATGCAGCCCTTCATCACCACTACTATCATCCTTGACTTGCCT
>JAQMCW010000015.1:19922638-19934515 GCA_030068335.1 Chrysichthys cranchii | reverse complement strand
ACACACACACACACACACACACACACACACTCACACCTGCCCAAAAATCACCTCAGTGATGTTAATTTAGAAATAAAAGAAGAATTAAAAAAAGAAATAAAAATAACAATAATAATAATAATAATAATAATAATAATAATAATAATAATAATGATAATAATAATACACAAGAAAAGAAGAATAAAAAGGTTTTTGCTTGTCTACTTTCTTTCTTTCTTTCTGTTCATCCTCACAGACTCCATCTTTTAAAAAAGAGAGAATAAACTTCATCCAATCACATCCTTTTTCACATCCATCTCTAACAGTAAGTGGGCGGAGTCATCAGATTCACATTTACAAAAGGACTGAGAGTGGAGGAGCAAACACACACACACACACACACACACACACACACACACACACACAGGGAACTCAGAGTGAACATGCTGTTTAGTACCGGATCCGACGTGCAGGCATGGACACACACCGTCCACACACTCAGTGAGCAGGTTGGTGTTATTTTACACACACACACACACACACACACACACACACACACACACACACACACACACAGTGAAACTGTCTCCTTTGACACTGATGTGGGAATGGTGAGGGCAGGGTTAGCTGAATTTCTGTAAAATTGTAGTTTTATTGTTGTTACATTTCCGTATCTCTTTATAAACTCATTCATTCATTCATTCATTTGTGTGTTTGTTTATTACTTGATTAATTTGTCTATAACAGTGTAATTATATGCATTGTATTGAGCAGATATATAGTTACAAACAAAATAATCGTAATGTTCTAAAACATTATGTTTTCTAAAATATCAAAACACATTTATGACTAAATATTTGTAAAATATTTGCATTTCCCTTAATATTATATGATTATATTATATTCTTAATAACATTCATTCACGTTAATACTAATTTGGGCAGAGGTAGCTCAGGGGGTTAAGACGTTGGACTACTGATCGGAAGGTCGGGAGTTCAAATTCAATCACTGCCAATCTGCCACTGCTGGGCCCTTGAGCAAGGCCCTTAACCCACAACTGCTCAGTTGTATGAATGGGATAAATGTAAGTCGCTCTGGATAAGAGCGTCTGCCAAATGACTGTAGTGTAGTGTAATTTAATGCTTAATATTTCTATAAAAACATGATTTGGTTTATTCCTCATGTCTATAATATAATATAATAACTTAAATTAAAAATGAGCGTCTCTGATCATTTAGAAAAAGATTTAAGTTAATGTTCATTAGACGGTTATACAGTACTGCTATTAAATCCTTTTGATTTTTCTGAATTAAAACAGATGTTAATTGTAATTTGGTTACAAAATCAAACAAACAAACAAATAAATAATAGATTTGTTTAATAACACATTTTGTTTCCTCGTTGAATTTTGATTTTAAAGTATTTTTTATCGATGTAAATATGATCTGCTTGATCATTTTTAAACATGAATATAGGTTTATAATGAAGTACAAAGTGAGCAGTGATTAAATCATCAGCGTCTAAATCTGAACAAATATTTCATTTCATTTCATTTCTATTATTAATTCATTCTCGTTAGAATTTTTAGAATTTAAATACACAATTGATGATTACAGTCATTTCCCCAAAACACAGAATATCATTTACTTTTTAGCCATGTGTGTGTGTGTGTGTGTGTGTGTGTGTGTGTGTGTGTGTGTGTGTGTACACAATGATATTTTTTATTGAAATATTATATATATAAATTTTATATGAAATATGCATTAGTTACTATTGATTTCTTTCTTTCTTTTTTCTGTCGTGCTTTTGCAGAGTGAGGTTTTAGATTTTTGATGAAATAAAATCAACCTGTAGCTGTTCTTCTTGTCTCAGGTGCTCAGGTGTACACACCTCAACTGCAGCTGTGAGTGTTTCCTGCCTGAGCGACACGACCTGAGGTCCTGTGAGCGCTGCAAACACGGATGGGTCATGCATGGTGTGTGTGTGTGTGTGTGTGTGTGTTTGTGTATGTGTTATGCCAACTGCACCACTAACAAATGTGAACTTGTTTTCCTTTTGCGTTACCCCCTCTCTCTCTCTCTCTCAGTGTGTGTGTGTGTGTGTGTGTGTGTGTGTGTGTGTGTGTGTGTGTGTGTGTGTAGCTCTCAGTAAGCTGCGTGTGTGCTCAGACCAGGTGGAGGTTGTTCACTCGGGCGTTGTGTGTGACCTCGGTGCTCTGATCCTGTTCGGCACACACGCGTTCCCCATCAGGATGAAGATTCTCCTGGATCGGCTCTTCAGCGTCCTCACACACCAACACGTCCTCAACGTCCTGCACACACACGGCTGGACACTGCACGATTACGTCCGAGGATACAAGCTGCAGGTAAACACACACACACACACACACACACACACACACACACACACACACACACACACACACGCAGAGGAACGGCGGATTTATATCGTATTCTACTGAAGCATAAAAAGTGTAACATCAGAATAGGAGCGGTCCGAGTGCTGAGCTCTGAGGAACGCCACAAACCAGATGAAGCTTTATTTTCTGATTCAAATCTCTTTCAGTGTTTATATCTGTCATCTGGTGGTGTGCGTTCTTTGTGCAGGACTCATCAGGGAAGGTTTTGGATTGCTGGATGATCATGACGCCTGAAGATGAACTTGTAACGCTGCGTCAGTTTTTACGTTTCGGTGAAACTAAATCCAGTGCAGAGCTTATGATCTCCCATCATGAGCAGCATCCGGGTTCAACAAACGCCTGCAGAACACCTAAAAATGACCACTTTTTCAACACCAGTCATAAACTACAGATGAATGGAGTCATCAGAGGTCAAAGGTCACCCAGTATGTGCCACTTGGTAAATCTTTCAGGCAGCATACAGGAGTGCAGCGCGCCTTCCTCATCACTTCTCCACAAGGCTCCATCTGAATTTTGCAAATTTCAGGAAGACAGAAAGCCCAAACGTCAAGAAAGCGCAGAATCTAAAGCAGCAATTGTGACGAATCCACCGCCGCGGGGAGGAGACGAGAGGAAACACCGAGGTAATGAAAAATAAAAACGAAAAAGTTTCTTTCTTAGCAAAACCTGCCATTTTTGCCGATTCGCAAAGCCTGAGACTCCATACCCGTGTTGTTCTTCCCCTTTTTCCTCAGGAGCGAGGGATCAGCGTCCGTGCTCGTCTGCTGTACAGAAGTCCCGTGTGAGCTGCGGCTCGTGCGGGAAAACGTTCTACGACAGGGGAACGCTGAAGATCCACTACAACGCCGTGCATCTTAAAATCAAACACCGCTGCACCGTCGCAGGCTGCAACATGCTGTTCAGCTCGCTGAGGAGCCGCAACAGACACAGCGCTAATCCCAACCCACGCCTACACAACACCCAGCACACACACTCCATCACGAGTCAGTGGGCGGTGTCCCAACCCTCCACACCTCCACTGAACATCACACATCAGGTGAAAATCTCCGACACGGCTATGCTAGCACCTAGTCCCACCCCAAGCGTTTATGCTTCTGCTAGCGTGAATTATTACGCAGAAATGATCCATCAACATAAAATGGCAGTTTCCAGTGTTAACACTACAGAGGGCGGGGCTTCTGCTCATCTCTCGACCAATCACAAGGAGTGCACTGGTGCGACAGCCAGAAAGAAATCCCGTAAGTCCACCATGCCAGTGAAGATCAAAAGGGAGACACGCGATGAGCAGCTAGCGTCCGATTAATATCAGTAATCAACCGCTGAAACGCTCTAATCCCTGGGAGAGGAAGTGTGATTGCTGCATTGGCGACATCCTGCACCCCAGCTATGACCTTTAACCCCACTGTACTGTTCCCTGCTGAGCAGTGAGGTGACGCTGGTGTTGTGATTTACCTCGTGTCGTTTTGTACTAAGTGTAGGCGTCGTGGTGTACACTGTAAACATCTGGTCTGTGTTTATGAAAACCTGATCCTGAATAGACAAATAAATATGATGTTGAGTGTTGGAGAGGTGTGATGAAGTGGAAGTTACTCTTACTTCCATACTGGTGATTATTTTCCTCTAAAAGCACAATTCCAGCTATTTTATTCCTCTTACATCGCAGCGACTTACCACCAATGACAACTTATACTTTTTATCTGTTTGTACTTAAACTTACCGTCAGTGAAACAAGTCAGTTCCTGATCTCATTTATGATACAGTAGTTATAAACACTTATTCACTCATGCCTGAAGTCATAAAACAACAACAGCAACAACAACAACAACAACAACAACACAACGGCAGCTTGTCGTGTTCCTGAGAAACCACAAAGCAGTGTAAACTCCTCTGTCCTGAAGATGTGGGAAACTTCCAGTTCCAGCTTTACCTCTGACTGTTACACAGCACTCACACTGGAGACTCCTTCACACATCATACACACACACATGTGCGTGCGTCTCCGTACAGGAAACACTACACACACATGCACACATACAGACATCAGTGTATTATCAGTGGAGTGCGCGTTGTACACGTTGTCCCTGTGAATGAGCCGTTACCATGGAAACCATAAAGTACTAATATTAATATGCAGCTGCATTGCAGTTAGAGAGACTTACTCAACACCTCCTGACCAATCAGATTAACAGGTTTAATTGCTCTAACGATGACCCACATGACTAACCGCAAAAGCTCTGCGGTGTCCAAAATGTCATCCTCAGGTGTCGAAGGAAGTGTAAGTTAAATGCAGGGACTCCATGTTGTCTTATTTAGACTTAAGACCGTGTGTGAATATTAGCAATTGTGTTGGAATACTTTGCACAAGTACACCTGAATGTAGCTGGGTGTGTGTGGTAGGGTTGTTGTTGTTTTTTAAACACAAGGCTGTGAAGAAAGGATTTACTTCATAATTAGTTACTGAGGAGGAAAATGTTCTTCAGTGGCGCTTAAAGGTGACAAATCGCGTATTTATTTATTTATTTTATATTATTTATATATTTATTTTTTTTTAAAAAGGATTTCTGTGTTCAGACTCCAGCACAGCAGGTGGCGCTGGTCCGGTGAGTGCGTTCAGCGAGCCGCCGCCATGTTGGTTCCTACCAAGCGCGAACAAGTCGAAAAAGCGTCCCTCGGCACGTCACTTGTGGATTGATTAACCCCGCCTCCTGTGCGATGATTGGCTAAGTCACGTTTATTTACTTTACTCACCAATCGGAAGGGTTTACTGCGTAACGCGGGATACTAACGAACCAATCCGCGCGCTGGAGGCGGGGCTTGTCGGAAAGCTGGTAACGGGGGAACAGCGTTCAATGGCACAGAGCGCGAGACGAAAGAAATAATTTGTTTTAATGAGCACGGTGGCGGTATAGAGCAGAGTCGGTACGTGGATGAAGGTTAAATGTGTACACTTTTCTGTTCTTTATTCGCTTCATATCTGTATGTTAGTGTTTTAGGCGGACAGCTAGCGACATTCCTGCGCTGTGTTGTGGTGTTCTTCTTGTGTTAGCATGTTAGCCGCTGGCTGCATCCCAAACAGCTTCGTGTTAAATGTAAAGTGCACTAGGTAGTGTGTAGGAGCTGCTGTGTTATAAAGCCGCATGGTGTTCACATATAGAGTCGAGAGTTCTTTAAGGTTTGTTAGGAATTTGCGTAATAGTGATCTTTTAAACCGTGTGTACGTGTGGAGTAATGGGGTGTGTGTGTGTGTGTGTGTGTGTGTGTGTGTGTGTGTGTGTGTGTGTGTCTTCTCCAGTGTAAGATGAAGTGTGTGTCGCTGCAGCATGACTTCAGTCCTGGTGACGCCGTGTTTGCCAAAATGAAGGGTTATCCTTTCTGGCCTGCTCGGGTAACACACACACACACACACACACACACACACACACACACACACACACATATTCACACATGCACGCGTGCATGTACATATTCATGCATACACACACACACATTCATGCATGCATGCACACACACACATATATACATATTCATGCATGCACACACACACATATTCACACACGCATGCATGCATATACACACACACAAACATACATATTCATGCATGCACGCACACACACATATACATGTTCATTCATGCATGCACACACACACATATTCACACGCATGCATGCATGCATGCACACACACACACACACATATTCACACGCATGCACACACACACATACATATTCATGTACACACACATTCACACATGCATGCATACACATACACACACACACACGTATATTCATGTATGCATACACATACACACACAGATACATGTTCACACACAGGATGATTGTTTGTGTTTCCCGTGGACAGATTGCTGTTGGGAAAACTCCGAGGAATAAGATCCCAATCTTCTTTTATGGAACGCACCAGACGTGAGTATATATAGAGCCCATGCAGTTGCATGACTTTGCAATGTTTACACTGCCATATTGGACGGCATGACCGTACGCTCGAGCTCACTGTGCTCACCTGAAGCAATCGGCAAAAAACCCAGATGAACAGCAAATGCACTGGTGTGTGTGTGTGTCCAAATACGTGAAACACTGGATGTATTGCAGGATCCGTACAATTTTTCCAGAAATTTGTTTATTCCAGTTCAATACTGTTGGCTTTCTGACTAAACAGACTTTCACTACCACGACCTGTGTGATTATCTGGTGAGTCGGTGAGTACTTCTGTATGGAAAAATCACTGAATGCTTATAAAAGTTTGCAGGCTGACAGTTCTTTGACGTGAGGATGAATAACAGGAGTCCAAATTTGGAAATGACCCCACAAGGTGTACTCTTTGGTGACCTGGAAGTGGAATTTGCTGGAAACCTGGATGAATATTCACTGCACATCCTACTGTCTTCCGTCAGCTGCCAGGTTCAAAGACAAGAACCATTTCACTCGTCTTTTTGGCTCCGAAGGAAACCTGTAAAATACTGAGCTTTTGTTTGTTTCATCAAACATGAACGCACTGCTGGTACGGCAGATTCTGTGCTTTATGGCTGATAAAGTCCTCCATAAACCTGTATTCAGACACGGCCGATCTGCGATATTTAGCTGTCCAGTGTGGCAGATAAAGATGGTCTGATGACGTCCGCTTCATGGGCCCTATAGACACACACACACACACACACACACACACAGCATCTGCAATAAGTAGAAATTGTTCCAAGTGGGAATGTGCTAATGTGCCAATAAGTGGCCTTACGGTTTAATTTTATTCATATATATATGTCTCTTAATCTTCCATGCTTGTGTGTTTACATACCCACATGTTGAAGAGAGATTTTAATATATTTTGTAAAATATATGTTTATTATAAGCTTATTGTGATTGCAACTTACTTAATTGTCTGTTTATATAGGGTTTTTGTTAGTTATAGAATCTATATGTATAAAATTCTTTTGGCGTTTGAAACAGAAATGCCGTCTGACCACAGAACATATTATACGTGCGTATGAGTGGAAACAGCGTCAGTAGCGCCTACATTTTAACTCATCACTTCGTTTGTGGACGCCATTTTTATATCGTCTTTACGAATCGTTATTATTTGTGAGAGTTATTTTACTGACATTGAAAAGAAGTAAACACCTATTTGGTAAGTAATTATTTAAGAAAACTTTGATCTAAATATATAAAATTCTTTTTGTGTTTGAAACGGAAATGATGTACGACCGCTATTTGTTGAAGAATAAAATTGGTAATTAACAAACTTATTATATAAATACTGCATTTTATTTTTTCCCCTTGCGCTCAGTGAGCGAAGCCACCGGGGAATCAGCTAGTGTGTGTGTGTGTGTGTGTGTGTTATAAAATATAAAATAATGTATTCTTCTTCTTAATAATAATAATAATAATAGTAATGATATTCTTGTTACAGATCAACGCTAGTCTCTAAGGACATTGTGCATTACTGGCCCAACAAAGAGAAATATGGGAAGCCCATCAAACGAGGAGGTTTTGAACAGGCCATGTGGGAGATCGAAAATGACCCGGGGGTCGGCCTCAAAGGTCAAAAGGTCAGAGTTTACCAAATCCCAATATTAGGGTGTGTGTGTACGTGTGCGTGAATATGATTCTTTTTTCCGTTTCCTGTTTGCTCACGGTGGTAATGAGATCTCTAATCTGCATTAATGACACAATGCATGAATGTTTATTTATATTTACCGGTATATTAATTCTGCTAAATGACTAATTGTGTTGTCCTGTAATCACATAGGAGTGGAATGATTGACTATTTTTGGGTAAATGACAATATATTTTTGTGTCTTGCTGAAAGAGGAGCGCTCCATGCCAGCTAGCGTAACGTAACGCCGTGGTGTTTTCCTTCACGGTGTTGGCGATGGCTCATCCTCCATTCTCCATATCAGAAACGAGAACCGGGAAGCAGAATGTTCCTCCTCGGCAATTGTTACTTTGCAGTTAGAACATTAATCCCGTCTGTAGACTGGTGTGCACCAGGAGCAACCTTGATCTTGTCAGAGTGCTGCTCGATTGACGAGAATCCTGTGCAGGAGAACTTTGTGTGTTGATTTGAAAAGAATCTTATGTTGTGTTTATTAGGTGCGTTTCCACCACACTCGCTACACTTGAGACAAATGTTCTTTCATTGGTTGTTGTGTCTGACAGAAAGCTGAAATCATTAGGAAGGCACAGGAGATGCGGAGGAAGGCGAGGAGTGCGGGAAAGAAGAACACGCTGAATAAAAACGAGGCCAACGCACCGTCTAAAGCTGCAGCTTTGATAGAGAGCGATAATACACCTGTGAAACCCAGCAGCACTACAGACAATCCGTCCACTTCACAGACCCCGACTAGGAGACCGGCGCAGAGCCGGGCTAAAGATGGCCAACAGAAGACTGTAGCACCTTCTGCAAAAGTGTCTGCTGCTCCTGCAGCATCTAAAAAAGCAACATCTGCTGAAAACAGAACTCAAATTAAAAAACTTGCTCCACCCAAAAAGGTCGTCCTGGCCAAAAAAGCGATCGTTGCCAAGACAATGAGTGCAGCGAAGAAGGACGTTACCAGGAAGAAGATCCTTACAAAAGTGAAGATGGTGAAAGCCACGAAGATGTCAAGAACTAATCAGAAGATGAAGCTCCCTATCAGAGCAGGACAGAGCAAGGTATATACTTTAAGTTTGGACTTTTTCATTCATAATAAATATTAACAACAGTTAGTTAATGGTTTTTTTTTCCTAATTTGCATTTAGCTACTGAAGTGCTATTTGCATTGTTACTGTCCTGGTCGTAAATTACTACCCTGATGTTATCTTGCATCGTATGTAGACACGAGTGATGTTTTGAAGTGCCTGTCAAATCGCAATGTATTTAATAACCAGTTATTGGCACATGCCTATAGATTACACTGCAGCCAAACCTAAAGACTCGGCTCCCTGCCCCTGAAAATCAGCTCCGGCGAACCAAGGGTTGGGTGAAGATTCCAGATCCACCAATACGGAACCCTAAGACTCGGATCTGGCGATCCAAGGGTTGGGTGAGGATCCCAGATTCACCGTTACAGAACTCCAAGACTCGGCCCCAGCACGCCAAGGGTTTGGACAAGGTCACCGATCCACAGTCACGGAACCCTGAGACTCAGCCCCAAACCCCAGAAACCCGATGCCATACTCAGGAGTCACGGCCCCAAAATTCCAAGGGTTGCGTGCAGGTCACTAAGCCACAACTACAGACAGCTGAGATTCCGCTTCGAATTCCAGAGACTGGGCTCAAGGCCCCAGATACTGTGCTCCAAACCCCTGAGATGCGGCTACAGAGATCAGAGGCTCGACTTCAGGATATCAAGGCTTTGGTGAAGGTGACGGACCCACAGTTGCGGTCACAGCTCCGGACTCCAGATGCTCGACTCAAAGTCCCTGAGACTCGAATCGAAACACCGAAGACTGGTCTGGAAACACCAGAGACTCTGCTGAGGACCACAGAGATTCGGGTGCCAACCCTAGAGCCACGCCTCCAGAACCCAGGAACTCTGCTCCTGAAGCCCAAGACATGGCTGAGGGTCACAGTGCCACGACTCCAGAGCTCTGACACGTACTTCTTCAACCCTGAGATTCAGCTACAAAAGCTCAATATCCCAGCCTTAAGACACAAATCTTCAGCCCTGAATGATTCTTCAGTTAAACCACAAGATGTTGCCAATGGATCTCAAGATGAAATTACTGAATCCCCAAATGCAAATCCAGTGGAACCTCAGGTCTCCACTCCACTTGAATTCCTAAAGCCTGCTAAAGGACAACCCAGAGCTGGTGATCTGGTTGAACCCCAAGGGACTCCACCCGTTGAACCCCAAGCTGCTACTCCAGTTGATCCCCAAGAACCTGCCCCAGGTGAACGCAAATCTGTAGATTCAGGGGAACCTCAAGGCACTGAGCCGATTGTACACCAAGGTGCTTCTTCGGCTGGACCCGAAGGTTCTGCTCCAGTTGAGGTGAGAATGAGGAAGCGGAAAGAAGGAGATGCGGGGGAACAAAGAGTGCTGAGACGGCGGACAGAAGAGCAGAAGGATAGAGGGGCAAAGGGACGGAAGAAAAAGAATGAGAAGAAACAGTCAGACGATGAAACGAAGGAAGGAGAGGGGCAAAGGAAGAGGAAGGAGGAAATTATTCCACCCATCACTGACACGGTCTTCAGCCCTGCAGGTAAACATGCTCAGAGTAGCATTGCCGTGTGGTTACTTCTTCATTTTGGTTCTTCAACAGCACCACACGTTTTAACATCAAATCATTTTCGCTATTTTTCTCCAAAATGACATTGGCCATATTCTTAATGCCATCTTTTCCGACAGCGAGGTAAACGAGCGACGTTAGCAGTATTGAGAGAACTTGACTAAGCAAAGATGTGTTTCTGTAGTGTGTGTGAGTGTGTATATGTTTGTGTATCTTCAGCCTCGAGAAGGAAACAACAGGAGGAGAAACTCCACCCTCCAGAGCCAGGAAACGGCGAGGTAGGAAAGAGGAAAAGGCAAGAGGTGGACGAGGGGGGACACAGAGTGCTGAGACAGAGGACAGAAGAACAGAAGGGAAAGAGGGATGCAGAGGATGATATGGACAGGAAGCAACTGGTGCTTGAGCGGAAGGATGGAGAGAAGGTTGGAAGAAAGGCATACAAGGGAGAGATGAGGGAGGAGGAGAAGAAGAAGAGAAAGGAGGACACTGGGGAGAGGAAGAAGGCAGAGAAGGAAATGGAGGAGGAGAAGAAGCAGGGGAACAAGGATGCAAGTGAAGAAGAGGTTGGGAAGAAGGGAGAGGAGTCCGTAAAACAGAAAAACTTGGAATCCCGAAATGAAATTCCTGAACCCCCAGATGCAACTCCAGTTGAACCCCAAGACACCACTCTAGGTGAACCCAAAGTTGGTGCTCCATGTGAACCTGAAGCCACTGCTCCTGTTGAATCCCAAAGTTCTACACCAATTGAACCCCAAGTCACCACTCAAGTTGAAGCCCACAAGCCTGCTCCAGGTGAACCCAGAGTTAGCAGTCCAGGTGATTCACCAGTTGAACCCCATGGTGCTATTCTGAATGAGGTGCCAATGAGGAAACGGGAAGAAGAAGGCGAGGGAGAACAGAGAGTGCTGAGACACAGGACAGAAGAGCAGAAGGATAGAGGGGAAAAGGGACAGAAGAAAGAGACTCAGAAGAAACTGTCAGAGGATGAAATCCCAGCCATCACGGACACGGCCTTCAGCCCTGCAGGTAAACACCCTCAGGTGCAGATCTGTGGTCTCATAGGTCACAGTGGGACTGAGGCAGGATCTGTGGTCTGATTGGTTACTCAAGTGTTATGACAGGAACTGCGTTCTGATTGGTAACAGTAGCACTGGGATGGAACTGCAGTTTGATTGGTTACAGCAGTGCTTCTCAATTATTTTCTGTCGCGCCCCCCTTGGGAAGATGAAAACATTTCACGCCCCCCCGGAACCTTGG
>JAQMCW010000015.1:19902770-19915460 GCA_030068335.1 Chrysichthys cranchii | reverse complement strand
TGTGGCGCGGGAGGTGGGGGGGGATTTTCACGCGGCACACCTGATGACCAGTGTGCCGCGGCACACAGGTTGAAAAACAGTGGTCTAAACAAATGAAACATCTTTACATCGTGCTTCTCAGCTTAGATACAAACACAACATGCGTAAAGCAGCACAGCTAGTTCTGTAAAATGAATAATCTAAAAACACACACACACACACACACACACACACACACACACACACACACACACCATGCTAACATGACCTGTGTATGTTTTACAGTGGTCTGGTCAAATCCAGCAGAAGGTAAAGAGCTAAACACACACACAAGCCATATGTGTAGATACACAACCCTACAATATCACAATAACAATAATTCTAATCTGTGTGTGTGTATGTGTGTGTGTGTGTGTTTTAGATATCCAGAAAGCACGCAATCACACAGAGACGCTGCAGTGTGGAATTCCCAACTTAGCCTATCTTTCGAAGACAGAGGACGAAACGAAATACAGACGCACTAAACGTGTAGTCGGGGGACAGGAAGCGCTGCCGGTCAGAACGCACAACAATACATAACAATACATGATATTGCACAAAATTACACAATATTAAACAACACCACAAAATAATACACAGTAAAACACAATAATACACAACACTTACAAAATAACTCACACTAGTACACAATAGTACACAATAATACAGAACATTGCACAGCAATACACAAAACTACACAATAATACACAGTAACAGCACAGTAATACCCAACAATGCACAACATTATGTAACAACACACAAGAGTACAAAATAACACACACTAATACACAATGTTCAACATTGTACAGAATTACACAACACTACTCACAGTATACAGCACAAAATGATGCAATACTGCAGATTATAGTACACTGCACAATACGAAACACAAAACTATACAACAGTACACACTGCACACCACAACACAATACTACATAACCGAACAAACCACACAACAGTACAGAGCTGGACACAGCAGTAATCAGTAAGTTTGTGTTGCTGTGTGTGGTTGATGTGTGTAGTTGTGTGTGTTGTGTGTTGTTGTGTGTGATGTGTGGTTGTGTGTGGTTGTTGTGTGTTGTGTGTGGTTGTTATGTGTTGTTGTCTGTGGTTGTTGTGTGTTGTGTGTGGTTTCTGTGTGTTGTTGTGTGGTTGTTGTGTGTTGTTGGTTGTGGTTGTTGTGTGTTGTTGTGTGTTGTTGTGTGTGGTTACTGTGTGTTATTGTGTGTTATTGTGTGTGTTGTTGTGTGTGGTTGCTGTGTGTTGTTGTGTGTTACTGTGTGTGGTTGTTGTGTGTGGTTGTTGTGTGTAATTGTGTGTTATTGTGTGTGGTTGTTGTGTGCAATTGTGTGTTGTGTGTGGTTGTTGTGTGTGGTTGTTGTGTGTGGTTGTTGTGTGTAATTGTGTGTTGTGTGTGGTTGTTGTGTGTAATTGTGTGTTGTTGTGTGTTATTGTGTGTTGTTGTTGTGTGTTGTGTGTGGTTGTTGTGTGTTGTTGTGTGTGGTTGTTGTGTGTTATAGTGTGTTGTGTGTGGTTGTTGTGTGTTGTGTGTTGTGTGTGGTTGTTGTGTGTAATTGTGTGTTGTTGTGTGTGTAATTGTGTGTTGTTGTGTGTGGTTGTTGTGTGTTATTGTGTGTGGTTGTTGTGTGTTATTGTATGTTGTGTGTTGTTGTGTTCAGACTCAGATACAGTGGCAGGTGGCTGTGCAGGAAGATGGGAAAATCCACTGCGGCGGCGCTTACCTGGGCGGGTGCTGGGTCCTGACCGCCGCCCACTGTGTCAGGTAGCCAATCATTTGTTAGAGCTATCACTAACAAATTTTTTAAAGTTGTTCCATGTCACACAAAATTGTGTGTGTGTGTGTGTGCAGGCAGAAGCCCCAGGCGTTCCGCATTAAATTCTCTCTGTGGAAGAAGCTGTCTCTGCTCAGCACCACCGACAGCGTTCCTGTGAAGAACATCATCATTCACCACGACTACAACGCGCGCACCTATCAGAACGACATCGCGCTCATCCAGCTGGAGGAACTGGCCAACCAGAAGGAGTGTCTCCACCCGAACCCAGCTGTGCGGCCCGTCTGTGTCCCCTTTTCTCCGCTGCAGTTTCCTCCCCACTACACCTGTACCATCTCCGGCTGGGGACGCAACAAAGGTACACAACACCTTAACATAATGCTACAGGTAAAATATTGCTAATCTTATCCCACCTGTCTCACTTGCCCAAACTTGACCTGTCTCACCACTCTACAAGTCAGTTATCTCGCCTGTATTCACCAGTTCTCACCTGTCTCACCTGCCCACAACTCGGCTGTCTTACCTGTCCAAATTTGCCTGTGTGACCTGTCCTTCCCCTGCCTGTCTCATCTTTCTACACTAGTCTTATCTGTCTCACCTGTTCACACCTGTCTCACCTCTGTGTTTTTGCAGAGGGGGACAGCGTGAACATACTCAAGTGGGCCAATGTGAGTCTCATTCCTCACTGCGCCTCCTACTACAAGGAACGCTTCTACGACGGAATGATGTGTGCAGGTATGTGAACACCTCATCTCACCTGTCTCACCTCACCTGTCTAACCTAACTTCCCAGTCCATTTGCACCTGTCCCATTTGTGTGCACCTCACATGTCTCACCTGTCTGTACCTGTCAGGCGATCTGGAGGGGCATGTGGACTCGTGCCAGGGTGACTCCGGAGGCCCGTTAGTGTGTAAGGATGCGAGCGGTGTGTCGTACGTGTGGGGAATCGTCAGCTGGGGAGACAAGTGCGGAGAAGCCGGCTCCCCCGGAGTGTACACTAAAGTGGCTCACTATTTCGAGTGGATTCGGCAGCACACCGGCTGGGAAGCGATCACCAAGTATAACTAGTGAAGTGAAACCAGATGACCCATCCTCGCTAATGACACAAATAACATAGATGGCCATCATGCTTGAGGGTTCATTCTTTGAAGATTTCATTTCATGATTCTAATTAAAAGTCTTACAAGCCAACTAAGCGAGTTTATCCTTGTATTTACGTAGCGTTACATGGCGCACATGCTAGTTCATCATAAACACGATGAACAATGATATTGATACTGATATCAGACAGATATCGCCCAGAGACCATGCTCATAAAAAAGCTCTGTCATTAAACACCTGATGACCAGTTGACGTGATGTCCATGATCACAATATATAACAGACACTGCATTCTGGAGGTCTTTCATGATTCATGATCAAAAGCGAGGCAGACTGTAAACAGTGCTCTGGGAAAATAATAAAAAGGAGGACCTACAGTACCTTCCTATACAACCAGCAATAAAACATCAAACATAAGCATAAAACCCAGCGTAAAATTTTCCTTGCTAGCAGCAAAAATGTCCACAGCTGACGCTAAGTGAGTAAATATGAGAATTCTTATCAAATTAGTTGTTCTTGTAGATCGGTCACCAATAAAAGCATACTTTATTACAGCTGTACAGAAACTAAAGGAAAAAACCTTGCTCTTCTCCACTGCAACACTTCTCCAGCCGCTCATGTGCTAGCCAATGCACTTCATTTAAGCAAATATCACTGTTTTAAGGCGACACACTGGTTAATACAAGTACATTATTGAGTATTTCAGTATCAGTGTCAGTATTGGTATCATATTGTACCAAAAACCCCCCAAAACCCATGTACTTATACTGGTATCTTCACATGTCCTGCTAAATCCAGTCCAGGTAGAGCTTTTTATTAGCAGTGCCCTCTGGTGGCAGCGGTAAGGAAATAAAAATAATTCATTTTAAAAAAGAAAAAAGTAAATCAGCAGTTTTTAACAAGAGAAATGCAGCTTTAGTTTGAGAGAAACAATTTGTGTAGGTGAGAGAGAAGGATTTAACAGAGCCACACACACACGCACACACACACACACACACACACACACACACACCACGATTCACATCAGTGACAGTTTGATAAACTGCTGGTATGTTAATCATCGAACAAAGAATTCACTGTCTTTTTTTCTCACTTCTTTTTAATTTTTTTATTTTTCCTTTTCCTTCTCTGTTGTCATTCTATTCTCTTCTTTCCTTTCTCTTTTTCACACACACACACACACACACACACACACACACACACACACACACACACACACAGGTAAGTATTTGCTCACGATTTTTTCAGAATTGTTGGGTGTGAGTGAGTGTTTGCCCTGCTATCAGTGACACACCGGCCGGGTGACATTTTCAGCTCAGGGTGTGACACAGTACAGAGATGCGTATTGAGTATTAATGGTTGTTGCAGTTGGTATGGAGAGCTGAGTGTCTGTGCTGTCACTTCCTGTTTGTGTTTATCTGTTTGATACCAATTCTAATCTCCACATACTGGAAGTGTAATATTGTGTAGTGTAGTGTAGTGTAATGTTTATTATTGTGTAGTGTAGTGTTTATTGTTGTGTATTGTAATGTAGTGT
Source organism: Chrysichthys cranchii (assembly GCA_030068335.1). Classification (NCBI taxonomy): domain Eukaryota; kingdom Metazoa; phylum Chordata; class Actinopteri; order Siluriformes; family Claroteidae; genus Chrysichthys; species Chrysichthys cranchii. The sequence goes on along the minus strand of JAQMCW010000015.1, from coordinate 19,911,012 downwards.
TTATTATTGTGTAGTGTAGTGTTTATTATTGTGTAGTGTACAGTGATGTGTAATGTAGTACAGTATAAAATGTAGTCCTGTAAGTACTGTATAGTACACCGACTCTGTGCTGCTGTGTTATTATTGTGTTTAGCTCTTTATTATTAGTATGCATAGCTAGGGAAAAGTCTGGCATCATCAAAAAAAAAAAAAAAACCTCCATGTGATATGATGACAAAAATGTGTGTCCACAGGCATCTAGAAAAATAATTTATTACTGTATATCTTCATACAGCAGACCAAATAAACAACATTAAACACGTACACGGTATTAATGCAAAAGACATTCACACTGGAAATAAAACAAAATACAGTACATGTTAATAAACATAACCAGTCCTTCAGTAAACACAAACTCACACCATGGTGATGCTAACGGCATGTGGCTGGACCACAAATTCATAAAACAAACATCCTTCATTAAAAATAAATTATTCTTCACCATAGAGAGTCTTTTAAGCACTTAGGTACACACACATACACATATACTCAGTCTGGAAAATACTGCTGTGTGTGCGAGCCTGAGCTGTAACCTTCTGTCCCCAATGTGGGTGTGTGTGGGTGGGTGTGTGTGGGTGTGTGTGGGTGTGTGTGGGTGGGTGTGCATCACTCTTCTCGGGTCGTCTGCACTTTGGAGTAGGAGTCGCAGGGTGTAGTCAGGCAGGAGGTGGGCAGAGTGACTGGCCAGCAGAACGTACTGGGCACCACAGAATGAACGTTCCTCTCCAGAAAGTTAAAGATGGTCCGCCACCACACACGAGACAGATAATTGTGAGGAGAATCTCTTAGAGACTGGAGGAGAGAGAGAGAGAGAGAGAGAGAGAGTTAATAACAAACACACGAACTATTGGATCTGAAACTGAATCGAATCCAGTTCAATGGATCCGACTCCTTCACTGGTTGGTTCTTGGGTTTTTGATTCTTTTACTCAAAAACAGATAACAATAGTGATGTTCATCACGATCAGGTTAAACCGCAAGCCCTGCATAAAGATTCTTAAATGACCGACACTAGCACTACGTAGATGAGACCCGATCGTTGATTCAGGTGGCTGTGCAAACCGGTTCCCTTGATTCTTTAAAAAGAATCAAATAAAAAACGATCTGTTTTGGTGTCGGACATTGGCAGTTGATTTGAAATGTGATTCCAGCCTCAATATTGGATAAATACCTCCTTTTAGAGATTCCTCTCCGAGCTGTCTAACATTATTCTTAGGCTAGTCAACTTTGGTTCCTAGCGGTGACGTCTATTAAAGCAGCCTGTCTCTGGTTAGTGGTGATAAAACGCTAACTACACTAGACTGTACTATACTAATGATGATGTGATTAGTAGAGGATGATGAGAATGTGTGATCAAGGAGATAAACTGGAGTTTTCACTTTGTTTGCAGTTTCACGCTATCCCACACCGTCGGATGAGAGACTCAGAAAATTACCTTTCTGGCTCATTACAGATTTGACAAAGACGTGACTGGTTTATACAGGATTGAAACATACTGGTTACAAAAGTTCCCCTGTTATGAACTAAAAGGATGAAGGTTTACAGTTTTGACACTTCTTGGTGTTGGACAGGACGTGGTATTAAAGCCGGATGGCAATCTCAGTGTCCGCTCTGCAGTGCTGTACGTGACGTTCACAACACGCTGACGGTGTTTACCTGGTTGTTGGCCATGGTGTGGTACCAGTTGAAGAGGCGTGATGTAACGTAATACGCCACCACCACGTCCACACTGTAGTGCTCATGAGCCACGAGGATGAAGATCACGCCCACTAAACTCAGCAACCAGCAGATCAGGTGATACCACCACATCCAGGAGGGGGAGTCTGCATCGGAAAACAAAAGAGTGCTGAAGACCAAACACAGCATGTGCAGCTGAAGCACACAAAAAACAGGCAGTAATGCACTGTACAGTGCACCGATACACAAGGGAACTCCGTGAGTTGGGGGAAAGAGTGAGGAATCACGCAAGGGAAGTGACGCGTACATCCGGGCATCGTCCGTGTACTTCCAGGTGTCATCCGAACGTATTGTACGTCATACGCTGTTACACTGGTCTGCCAGTGATGCCTGCCCGCGAATATTAAATATTTTATACGTATTTGACCATTTTTACCACATTGTGAGTCATCATAACTTCCAAAAATCATAAGTCGGACCATTGTAACTAGGGGAGCACCTGTATTAGCTATAAGAACATTAGCTATATTCAAAGAAAATACCTTTGTCCAAATATCCTGTTGCAATCTGTTCAGCTGATAAGTTAGCTACCTCTGAATTTAGCTACATACCCTCACAAGCCGTTTATGTGGCTACAGCGTCACCCTGGCTACAGGTTTACCAAAAAGAAATCTGAAATGTTCAGATTGTCCCTGTTTTAGATTGTGTGTTTTAGTGGTAACAAGTACAGAAGTGATGATGATGATGATGGACACACTCACATTCACTGATGAACAGGTAGGTGAGTGTGAGCATGACTGTATGACCACTGTACAGGAAATCGCCGCACATCATGTGTGATCCTGTGATGGACAGACCTCCGCCTGAGACGAGCTGAAAGACGCGATAAAATTTCCCCAGGGAGTCATCGTACAACTGGAGAAAGAGAGAGAGAAACTCAGGGCCAACTCATTACAGAAGAGATGAAAGCAAAGTACTGCACACACACACACACACACACACACACACACACAAACCTTGGGAGCACAGTTCATGTGTGTGCTGGGGACAGGCAGCGTGGTGATGTACATGGTGATGATGCGATACAGATACAGCACCCCCATCATGAAGAAGAATCTGCGGCCTATGATCGACCTGCATGTGCGCACACACACACACGCGCACACACACACACACACACACACACACACACACCCACACACCCACACACACTTTAATTTATCACTTTCATTCAGTCGTCAGTGAACAAACACAGGCCATATGGCAGAAGCACAAACACGACTCTCTCTGAATGCAGCTCAGTGGAACTGGTGAGTGTTATGCTATGGACCACAGAGGTGGAGAATACTTGTTACTGATTGGCTGACAGTGTGTGTGTGTGTGCATGTGTGTGTGTGTGAGTGTGTGTGTGTGCGTCCTACAGCGGTGGCTTGTTAGTCAGGGCAGGTTGTGCAGAACCCGATGATTTATGATCAACAAATACCAAGCTCCATGAAGTCCTCATTCCCAGATATATACATGTTCAACTCCACTGCAGCACTAATTACTCCTCTGACTGACTAAGGATTTAAAAATATCCCTATTTGACAGATACAAGCCAAAGTTCCTCTCATTTCTTGCATTTCTAGATGGTTCCCAATCCCTGGGCAGCGTGCTCACTGAGCTCCATAGAGTCATTACTGCACATAGTACACGTACCACGGCAGCTTCCCCCTGATTTGACCATTTTATTACACTTTGTGTGTACTTTATTACACACACACACACAAATGCTCATTTACATCCATATTTTGCGGTTAAACTTGAATTATGTCTCAAGTATTGAGCGCTCACACTGAAGATGCACCTGCACATGTCCAAATCGAGTTAGCGGTCATTTTTAAATATTTAAGCACAGTTCTATGCTCATGCAACCATGACAACAATCATTAATAACAGATGAAGTTCATGCTTTACTAACATGAGAAAAGTGAACATACCTAGAGACAGACAGACAGACACACAGCAAGAAAGAGAAACAGTCGTAGAGACACTGAGTAGGACAGAGAGAGAGATACCAGGACAGAGACAAAATGAAGAACAGACAGAAAGAAAGAGACAGATGGCACCAGAGTGAGGCAGACAGAGAGACAGGGAGAGGCAGACAGTACTATACTGACTTGTGTTTGAGACAGAGCCACTGAGCGGTCCAGACGAGTGTCAGTAAGATGCCGTTGACCTCAGTGACGGTAAACGCCCACTCCACACGTGGCACATAGTCAAAGAACTTATCAGGCAGCGGCGGGTTTTCCGTCTTCTCCGGGACACGCTCGTGCACCACAGTGATCATGACAGTGGTGCAGAAGAGCATAGTCCCCGCCCAGAGAAAGGACACGCCCGTTTTCCACCACTCGGCCGGCAGACGATCGACGTGCTGACGCTCACCGCGCGGCTCAGCCACACTGATACGGATGTAGTCCTGGTTCTTGCGCAGTAAACGTGCAAAACCTCGTGAAAGACGGGACTGGCGTCCGGCATGGGGTGCGGCGTGGTCTGCAGCTCCGCCCTCGTTCGAAATGGCCGGGGTTAGTTCTGTGGGCGGAGTCTGTGGGCGCGGGGAACTGTCCGGAACTAATACTTCAATGTGGCCATCATTTTCACCTTCGTGCTGAGCGGATTCAAGAAGTTCAGTCGCCGCCATTGTTAATGTACACACACACACACACACACACACACAAAGAGTCTCACACACACCCTAATCACCCGGTGTTTGGTGAACGGAAAATATCCTCTTCTAGGAATGGAAACGATGCTTCCTGTGCGAACCTGAGAGTGATAGAGAGAGAGAGAGAGAGAGAGAGAGAGACATGAACACTGTGTGTTAGACATGGACATGTGGTCGTATGTTGGAATTAAATAAACATTTGGTGTCAATCCTTGAAAAAATAAAATGAATGAATAAAATTATGTGCAAACAGGATAGAAATATTAGACCTATGCCCAAGAGCAAGGAATTGCGGTACAAGATTATTTACTAGACACAAAATTGGGATAAAGGTTTTCATTGGCTTTTCTGTTGACTTTAGGCCTCTTTAGTATAATAATGCACACACACACACACACACACCGATCAACTTACATGATTAAAGTATTAATTGTTTAGATTACTTTCACTCCACGAGTGCTCTCTCCGGATCCTGATAAAATTTCTCACACTCCCAGTGAAACCTGTCTGTGATCACGTGCGATGTGGAAATGACCTCAGGAGAGACTGAATTCCTGAGTCTTGCCTCAGATCAAGTTGTCTTATGCAAAAGTCTGTCACTTCATTTTGCATGCCATTCCTAATTTTCTCAAAAGTACCTGCTTTTCAGGCAATCCTTAATCTTGGCTTTGTTTAGAGACTTTGAAGGTGCAGTCAGTAAAGTGTTTATACACCTGTAATTATCGCATGATTAGAATAATTACAAAATAAAAACTGCCAACGTTTTCATTGAACCTGGCACGCTTAGACGTTTCTAGCTCTGACATTAGCTCCACCCACCGCTGGAACAAGGCCACTCAGTTCCACCCTTTTTCCTTTAAAGGCAACTCACAGGAACGTGTGTAGGTTGAACAGAGGTGGTGTGTGAGGTGTAAAGGTTTGTCAATTTGCCTCTTACAGGACGCAGAACAAACAATGGCAAAGTGAAGTGGGCGGAGCCAAACCATCTGTGCGACTGTAAGTCCCTTACGCACATCCCATGTGTCAGAAAGGAGCAGTTTGGTCATGAATGAAGCGGCTCCAGTGTCCTCCATACCTCGTTTAAGAGGACTGTGATGTTCTGCAATGTTGCATGCAACTATAAACCAACAGAATGTACGATGCGTCATTCTTTAACTTAAAAAACTTATAATTTGTTAATGGCTGTGGTACAAGAGGAATTAAACACCTGGGGACCAAACTAGGGTTGATTATTTTCCTAGAACAGCACAGCACAGAGTGTTTGACTCATTATACATCATTGTGTTGTAATAAGTGAGAAGGTCTGAGAAGCTCGAGGTCGTATTCTCAGACTCTACATGCGGCACATTTCACTTGCTGCTTTGTTACACTCAGTGAAAACATTCAATTGTTGATACCACAGTGTGCTTCTCACACACATATATACACCATCATAAATTTACTGTGCATGTATCACAAGGCAGTGGTTAGCCAGTTAGATTTACGGTGATGGTTTGCTGGAGTGACTTATTTTGCTACACAGCTATACAACCTCAGAGTTAGCTTGCTAAATATCAACCACTAGATCTTTTGTAAGTATGTAATACTGGTGTACTATGCTATAAATAAATAAACACATAAATTAACATGGTCATAAACTACTAATAAAAAAGTTTACAACATGAATAAATCATCATCACATCACAGGACCTGGCAGACCTTTCACCACAGTTTAGTGTTGTATCGTAGACCATAATAGTCTTTAAAATGGACAGTTCGAAAACTGTCATAAATAGAAGGTTATTTGACCTACCCAGAGTAAAAATATTGAGTGTGTTGCAGAAAGTATCAAAAACACAACACTAAAATGGAGCAAAGAATTCAAAATCTGACGTTTCACCACGTTAAGGCTCTATGTAAACAGTTTAACACCGTCCTGACGTTGCATTACACCTGACAACAAGTTCAACTACGTCAATGCTAAGGTGTTCCTGATGGGCCGAGCCATGCAGGGCATTCAGCACTAAAATAGTCTACGTTGGTATCCATTGAACAATAATGAGTTTTTAGAGCTTGATAAGTACATGACACACACATGTGTAGGCTCAGCATGCACATTAAAGGTACTTAAGAGGTTCCCTTGAGGGTACAAACCCCAGTGACAGGGCCAGGTACAGGGTAAAAGCTATAATTAATTCTTAAAAATTTGAGTATTCTTCTAAACCAGCGCATGCCAGGGTTTTTATTTCTCTTACAGCGCAGCAAAATGATAAAAGAGCATTATAATATTTATCTGTTTAGAGTTACATTTAATGACCACGAAGCAAGTTAGTTCCTGTTGTTGCTCATATTACAGCAGCTGTAAACGGTCAAAAAGACAAAAACGTCCAGCTTGTCATGTTACTGAGAAACTGTAAAGCATAACAATGTGGGAAAACCTACAGTTCCAGCTTTACGTCTGTCTGTTACACAGCACTCACACTGGAGACTCCTTCCATTAACAGTACATAAACACATCTCTCCTTGAAACGTACACATCCCTGCGTACGAGCTGTTACTCGTATTAGAGCGAGCGCATTAACGAACCTGCCCTGTGCTACTGTTGTACCACATTAATCAACACCTTCTGATTCGGGAACTCGACAGCGCTGTGGGGAAAAACGCTATATTCACCACTGAAACGCTTCTGTGAAGGCCAGAGGCGATGACGCTTTCAGTCAGGTAAAATCACACTGTAACGCACAGGTTTGGGTAAAGACCAGCTTACAGAGAACATGGTTTTTTTTCCGACTGTTACAAAAACTTGTAAAGTATTATGAAGAATTATGGTCAGTGAAAATAAGAAATTAATGATCCAGATAATATTCATGGTAAGACAATCATCAGTGTGTGTGTGTGTGTGTGTGTGTAAGCAGCAAACAAAGGTGTGTCTTTGCCTGGAGAAATCTTAACAAAAGCCTGAGAGGTGCTGCAGTGTGGATGTTTGAGTGAAGCTAATGCTAAGCTGACACACCCTGCTGAAACTTGTCTTTCCTCATAGGGTCACATTCTTTCACTCCTTTATATCTCATCATCTTTCTTTCTATTTCCATTTTTAAGGAACGTCAAACACTCAGTTAACATTTATTTATTTCGTGGGTTTTTGGGTTTTTTTTGTACTTTAAATGCACTTCTCGGTCAGCTAACCACAACAATAAATCTTCTGTCACAAACCGAGTCTCAAGTCCTGAGGGGAAAATGGCGACTAGCTTCGACGTTTTGAACTTTGCTCGTTGGAAATAAACGAAAACGACCCATTAATAAAGACAGCTATGGCCGTTGGACATGGTTCAAAAGTCATAAAAGCAGGTTTCTAGCCTGTGTAACGAGTGTTTACGCGACAGACATGAAAACCAGGGAGAATTACACAACTGAGGTAAATAACCCGCCTCCTGTGGGATGAGCGCTCTGCGCATGCGCCACACATCTCCCACGATCCTATACCCACAAACCTGATTACACTTGTATCTTTTAAATGTGTATAAAAAAACATACAACAAAATTACAGTGTGTGAAATGTATTTTAACGTTAGTCACCTCTACCTATTGTAATAAGAACAATGACCACGTCCGTGTTATTAAAATATATTCCAGCACAAATATCATCCAAGTTTCATCCAAAAACACATCCACACCTGGGAGCAACATGGCGCCTGTTCCAGGGACAAGGGTGGAAAAACACAAACAAACACGGAAACGTCAATACACTGCTGACTAACATGCTCCACTGACACCTGAACACACACACACACACACACACACACACACACACACACACACACACACACACACACACACACACACA
>JAQMCW010000015.1:19887562-19895125 GCA_030068335.1 Chrysichthys cranchii | reverse complement strand
AGTCTGACTCATTGGCACACGGCGCCTTTGAGCAAGCACACTTCGCATTTTCTCTGCGGAAATGCATTCTAGTTGTTGCAGTGCTTCTGTATTTTAAAATTGTAATCCTGCTAAATAATCCCTGCTATTACTAAATGCATTAGTAATCATAATTGCTAATCATAATTGATTATGTCTTTTTTTTGTTACTTTAATGAACCTTCTTTCAATTCTTTTTAAAAAATGCCATTAGATGTATGCTGTTATTCCCCAAGCCTGTATACAGAGAGAGAGAGAGAGAGAGAGAGAGAGAGTGAGTGTGTGTGTATGTGTGTGTTTCAGCGTCGTTAAGGAAATGAAACAGAATTAAAATACTTAGCAAGCAGCGCCTAACACCACATCTAGGCTTCCTATATCTATTTTCCCTCTTCTCCCTCTTTCTCTCTCTCCAATGGCAAAATCCCAGTTCAGCATCATTTCGCTACCCTCTGCTTCTTTGTTCCTCTGTCACCATAACAACACCTGGCTGCCATCACATACATACAGTACATGTGTTTATCTGTTCACTCTTTCTTCCTCTTCCACATTGCCTCTTTCCTTGGTTCCCTTTTATCACCTTCTTCCTTTTAACCAATCTATCCAGCAAAACACGCACACACAGTTGAGGTCAGAAGTTTACATCCAGTCATCATGGACATGTGGATAAGTATGATTGTAGAACATAGTTTTAATTTATTTTGGGTTTTCTAAAACCAAGGTCAAAATTATAGATACAGAATTGAAACACACACACACACACACACACACACACTTAGGTTATTAATTCAGTGGCGGTGAACATTCAAAAATGAATATTAACTTGCCATGGCTAAGGCCTCTTATCTACCTGTTAGTGATAAAGACTAACTACAGCTGGTAGCTTTTCTGTGTCAACATGAAAACAGTTTGTTTGACAAGTTATTAAGAGGTGTAGCCACTTTGTTAAGTGGAAGAAGACCCGGACTGTCACCTAAAATTGGTCTGGATGGGCAGGAATAACACAGAAACCACCATGGCACTGGCTTGTCATGTACTGAAGCTGTTGGAACACCAGTAGCACTGTCTACAGTCAAGCAACAGGAGCACTTACATGGTGTGCTCTTCCCAATGTTGTCCGCATGACATATGCCACACTCAGCACCATGGAAAGGACTTCCATGTATTGCCAGTCTATGGAGTTTCTCCAGACTAAAGACTCCAGGATGCCTTGTGCTTGGCAGATGTGGAAGAATAATGACTCGTTTCACTTTTAAACTGATTGCTTCAGTGGCCGAGAAGGAGATAACCGCTCTAGAGCCTTCTAAGGTAATCAAGAGAAAGAGAAGCCTAGTCCAAGTGTGAACTTCCAGCCAAGTCAGGTGTCTTCAATCCAAGACACCTTCAGAACCAAAGGAAGACTTGAAGTCTTCTCAAGCTGCCCAGCCTTCTCAAATTCTCAAGCCTGCAAAATCTGCCAAGCCTTCTCAAGTTCTCCAGCCATCTCAAGATTCCATGTCTGCTCATGCTCTCAAGCCTGCTCAAGTCCTCCAGCTTTCTCAAGCTCCCACATCTGCTCAAGATCCCACATCTTCTCAAGCTCTCAAGCTTGCCAAGCCTGTTCAAGCAGAGCCCGCATCAGCCAAAGAGCCCTAGTCAGCCACAGAGCCCGCTGCATCCACAGAGCCGCTACAGCCATAGAGCCCGCTACAGCCACAGAGCCCGCTGCATCCACAGAGCCCGCTACAGCCATAGAGCCCGCTACAGCCATAGAGCCCGCTGCATCCACAGAGCCCGCTACAGCCATAGAGCCCGCTACAGCCATAGAGCCCGCTACAGCCATAGAGCCCGCTACAGCCACAGGAACTGCTTTATCTACAAAGACCACTACAGCCACAGACACTGCTACCACCTCAAACCAAGCTCCAGCCCCTGTCAGTAAGCAAGTGGCAGTTCCATTTTCTAAAAATGCTCCAGTCAACATGTCTACAGCATGCGCCTATTACAGTTTCATTCCATGTCAGAGAGGACATCACTGAGCTCATGATTGTGCCTGCTCCATTCACAAAATCTACTCCTGTTCCAGTGTCTCCCATTCATCTCCCGATCTAAACCTGCTCTGGTAGCTGTCACAGTCAGAGTCTGCTCCTGCTTCAGTCACAGAATCCAATCCTGCTCCTGTTCTCATTGCAGTCCCAACATCAGAGCCAGTTTCTGTTCCACTCACAGTGTCAGAGCCATGAAATGGCCTTTCCAATGTTCGGACATCAACACTATCAAAGATATGTGGACTGTATCCAGTCATGTCCATATGAAAAACACGACAAATGTAACTAGACTGCATTTCCGCAGAGAAAACGCAAAGTGTGCTTGCTCAAATGTTGCCAGCTCCAGCAAGCACACTAATAACCCCTCAAGGTCCTACAGAGCACCAGTTTCAGCACAGAATTGCGTGGGAAAGCACACAAATGACTCCTCAAGGTCCTAGAGAGCGCCGGATGTTGGCGGAAAAACGGGAATACCGAACGAATGACAAGGGGTAACATAACCATATGAACAAGCCATCATGCCCGGATCGGCACGGATGTCTCAGAGGTGGAACAGTGTCTCTAGCTTGAAAGCGCTAGGAGGAGTAGGGGGGCGAAACAATGGGTGAACGGAATAATAAAAATAAGAATAAGAATACTAGACTGCATTTCCGCAGAGAAAATGCAAAGTGTGCTTGCTCAATGGTGCCGTGACTACGTTAGGGATAATGGCCGCCGAGGTGTCCCGATTCGTGGGTAGTTTTTAAAAATAAATCTGATTTATTCATTCTGTCACGGATCCGCCTGTAGTGGGCGCATGCGTTGCGAACCCGTTTCTGGCATCCTGAGGAGCGGTGCGTGCTGGAGAACTCATGCCGCTCAGGTGAACACTTCCGCCATTTCCTCCGTGATGTCACCGGTGCGCACAGGAGGACGGCATGTGGACTAATGAGTCAGACTGTAAGAGACTCGGTCTTGGACACGCTTTGCATTGTTTTGCCACCTCACGTGTGTAAACCTGTCAAGCCTTTATTATTGTCTGTGTTCGCTCCCTGGTTTTGATCCTTTTGGCCAGTCACTAGGTTCACGTTATTATCACCTTTCCTGCCTTTTGCTGTTCGCCGTTTGGATAACCCTGCCTGTTTTCACTACGAGTTTGCCGGCCGTTTTTGTACTTCTGCCTGGAGCATAAATAAAGCCTGGAAAGGATTTTTATGAATGACTTGAGCCTGCGTTTGTCCTCACCCTACCACGCTGACACATTCAGAGAGTCTGACAGATCAATATCAGTGACGTGTCTACAGTTTGTTCATCATTGAAAACCCAATAGCATGGGCATACGCCGCCTCACGGCTCCATCTTCGTGTTCTTGCCTCCTTCCGATGCTGACATTTTAGCCCTTAATGTAACAACACTACAACACAACACAAAGTTCAACAGCTGCGCAACTAAAACGAGCCTACACAAAGACACAAACGTTCAAAGTGTGTCTAGTGTATGTATATGTGCACACATTCTCTCTATCTCCCCCACTTACCTAGTTCCAAATAAAATACATATGGTGTGAGACTCAACATAAGCACGCACCACCAAAGCGTGCAGCATAAATACAGCACAAACACCGAAACACAGAAGCGCCCGCAGGAAGGACGAAGCAGTAGCGCTAGTTGCCACCATCTTGCCGGCGCGTTGATAAGCCGTAAGCACCGCCCCTGTCCAACATCTGATTCACCGGTGTCACTGCCAGTCATCATTCTCCTTCGAATCACGACTCCACAAGGCACAGAATTGGGCAGAAAAGCACTCAAATGACTCCTCAAGGTCCTAGAGACGGCCGGATTTTTGTGGAATTTCGTGGAAAAACGGGAATAGCGAATGAATGACAAGGGATAATGTAACCATTTGAACAAGCCATCATGCCCGGATCGGCACGGACGTCTCAGAGTTGGAACGGTGTCTCTAGCTCGAAAGCCCTAGGAGGAGTAGAGGGCCAAAAAAACCCGGGTGAACGGAATAATAAAAATAATATGATTAAAACTTAAGAAGAACAATAGTGTGCCTGCAGAGCAAGCACACTAATTAAATTCTACCAATTCTTCCAAGAGGAACACTTTTTTTTTTTGCTTTAAAAACTTAAGGCAATTTAAAACTTGCATGCCAAATTTGTTATTTTGCTATTAAAAATATGTTATATATGATCCTTCCCCAGATAAAAACAGTTCAAAGAAATAATCAAAAGCCCAACATCGCCATGAATTTCATGTCCTTGATAAGTATGTTGCAACTTCTGACCTCAACTTTGGACTTACCTGTCACTTTAACAAGAAAACCTCCACCCCTGTTCATTTATTCAGTTATCCAATCAGCCAATCATGTAGCAGCAGTGCAATGAATAAGATCATGCAGGTAAAGGTCATATGATCTCATTCACTGTAACCGTGGCATGATTGTTGATGCCAGATGGGCTGGTTTAAGATTTTCAAAAACTGCTGATCTCTTGTAAATCTCACACACAACAGTCTCTAAAGTTTACCCAGAATAGTGCAAAAAAAAAACAAAAAAAAAAAACAGGTGGTTGAGTTACAGCAGCAGAAGACCACACTGAGTTCTACTCCTGTCAGCCAAGAACAGTAATCTGAGCCAAAAGTTAAAGACTGGATAAAAACCCCACCTGGTCCTTTTCCAGTCTTAAACTGTCCAGTTTTGTTGATAGACTCAGATTCATTTTTATATCCTGATTCTGTAGCGGATTCTGATATGCATCTGATATGTGGCAACGCGACCTCTGTCTGAACACGCAGATCAGAATTCCTGTGACGTAACACATAATAGCACTTAATCCAACTTAACATTCCTCATAATTTCCCGTTAATGGGAAATTATGCGTCCAATGCACTTGTTAGGTTTTTCCAGATTACAGGAGAATGAAGGATGATTTCAGTAGTGGGGTAGTGAGGTAACGTACCTACTAAATTACTGGGGATATGTTACTGTATAAAAAAAAAAAAGTTACAAGACACATATTGCAATCACTCCATATTTGAAAAGATCTCAAAAAAAAAAAAAAAGAATGCACCCATAGGATAACCTGGCTGCAGTGTCAAAGGAAAAGGGAAAGAAAGGGAAAGAACCCAATGACGTGAACCAAAGAAGTGGCTGAATAATGTTCACTTTTTTTACAGCTAGATTGAATGCATCATGTGACACATTGTGCGCAGGCGGGTCAGTTTAGGAGCAGGATCTGTGCAGACTGATGTCAGATACATAGGCCACATTAAAAACATAATGTTAACAGCCTAACAAAAATTGGATTTGGTAAGTAAATGGGATTTAGGCCATTTTTGAGTTCCATGTAACCATAGCCTAAGTGTCTGACTGGAAGAAAATGAGTTGGATGAGTGTGATTATACAACCAGCAATAGCTTGTCAGTGTGTGTGTGTGTGTGTGTGTGTGTGTGTGTGTGTGTGTGTGTGTTTCTGTGGGAACAGGACCTGGAGGAACAGATCAGAAACAGAGAGAGAGGGAACAGAGGCAGAGGAGAATCCAGGAGGCTGCAGGCAGTAACACGCCGAGGTCCCTCCTGTCACCTTCACCTCCTTTTCCGCTGTACAGAGTCTGAGATCTCCAGTCTGTCCAGAACATTTTCTTAACTGTTTAGCTCATTCATCCTCACACTCGAATAATCAAGCTTTGATACGAGACCTATGACTTAGGTTTAACAAACTAGAAAGACTTTTAATCTAGAAATGAAACTAAATGTTTAGAATCTGCATGAGAGGACCGGTCCTTTAGGTCGGTATTGAGCTCGGGAATCAGAACGGCCGAGTAGTGACCAACGTGGTGCATTGTGGGTAATTCTGTAGATCACAGTGACGTCAGTGGAAACAAAAGACGCCCGGTGATCGTTTATGTGAGTGGACTTCAGAACAGGGGTTTAAAATGGAAACCAAACTGTCTCCTGCGCTCTCTGAGGCCCCCTAGTGGCTGGCTGCAGTACGTTATTTAACTCCGCCCACGCGTGTGTTACACATCAAACTTCCATTTTCCGTCACATCTGGGCAAATTATTTTCAGGAATAGTTTTCTTTCGTTTCAGTTCAGCCAATATCTTCCCCAGGATGTTTCTGTACAATAAATGTGTTTCTTTGGTGATCAGTAAAAGGGGGTGGTTAAGGAGGTAACAGTGCTGGACCTGACAGTGGAGGCTCATGAACACATTACATTACAGGCGTTCTCCATTCTGTAGAAGGACCAATCAGCTAACAGCAATGAAAAGCGAGCTAACCATAAATGAGCGCAAATACAAATACGCAATACCATAAATCCAACTAAAAGGGCAACAAAACTCCAACAGCTTAGCAGAGTGCATTGTGACCAGGCTAGACAAAACGAAGCCCGGGTTGCAACAGGATCACACAGTGGACAGAGGTGTAGCCTGAACAGGTGGGTTTTCAGTTTGAACACACTCTTACACACTTTCCAACACACACCTGAACAGGGTGACCATATTTTGGTCCTTGAATCAGAGGACACTGGGGGCAGGGGGGTACCATGGGGCAGACGGACACCCGCAAAACAAATGGCAAAGGCAGAAACAAAAGTCATGGACTTAAAAATCGTCTCGCAGATGCATTTCTTCGGTCTCATAAAAAGGACACATCCAGGGAAAAAGAGGACATATCGTCACGCCACACCTGAAGCCCTGGACGGCTCTGTTCTGCTGTAAGCTGTAGCTCAGCGTGAAGTGTAAACTAGCGCTTTGTATTGATATGATAATGAGCAAACCAACATGACGGAGTGAAGTGATCAGACACGCCATGGCAGCTAACACTAAATCAACTTTAAAATAATTTACTATTTACTACACGACCTTCGCTAACAAAGTAACAAAGAGTAGCTTGGCAAGGTAACTCCTTTTACACAAACGCGTACGTAACTCGCTGCAGGTATCCGACTTGGAGAAAAAGCACAGAGCAGAGATTCTGCTTCAAAAATGTGTTATTTCTTCAGAGGTGTGTGCCGCTGGGTACACTTTCAGTTCGTACCTTATGCTTGCTACTTATACTTACATTACTTAGATAAAAAATGATGGATAATGTTAGCTCGCTAGCAAATAGCAACTAGCTAGCAGTCAGTCATAGCTCAGAGCGCTAAAATCTTTTCTTGACAACGGCAAAATGAATAAACATGCAAACATTACACGACAATAGTTTAGCATTTACACATTCATTAATAATGCCGTCCTCGTCACTCTGAGACAGTGTCTCAGGCGCCATCTTAGGCTTCTCTGCTCCAACTTTCACCTGGTGTCCAAGCTCAAGATGGCTTCAAATCCGCAGAGTGACGTAAACAGCGCCATGTTGTCGCTCACACCGCTGTGATTCACACGGATCAGCTTCCTGCAGCGCTGTAATGACGCAGGACAGACACCAGGGGGAGACAGCGTGCTGAATGATAAGAGCTCTGGGTTTTTTTGTCTCTGTGCCTTGAAGATGTGTGAAACAGTCACTACGAGTCAAAAGTTTGTCCTCCCCTGCTCACG
>JAQMCW010000015.1:19850669-19861839 GCA_030068335.1 Chrysichthys cranchii | reverse complement strand
GTATATACAGTTTACATGCACCTGATGACATTCAAACTTAATTCGTCACAAAAATTGGGTGAAGTCAAATAAGGTATCTACTTTATTTCCATAAGACATAGATTTATTTAAACTTTTATTTGCTATGTCAGATTTTCAGTGAGTCGAAAGGGTACATAAACGCTGGTAGAATTTGGTGACAATTAATTCATTTTAATTGGTTGAAACATGAGTCAAACATTCGGTGGAGCCTTCCCCAAAGTCCTCACAATCATTTGCTGGAATATTTGCTCGTTCCTTCTGACAACACTGGTGTAAGTCCGTGAGGTTTGAGTCTCCTTGCTCAGATGAGGGTCCTTTCTTGGAGCCATTTTGTTCCCACTTTGGAGACATGCTTGGAATCATTTTAACTTTTAACTTGAATCATTAAACCTTTTGATCATTATGGCCAAGCATTTCAGTTTGGTTTCAAATTTCTTTCCTCTGACCAATGATATGGAATTGTAGAACCCTCTTAATAGTACTTGCACATACTTTGGTACGAGATGCCTCCAACTACTTCACCCATTCCTTTGGTATTGTCTTGGGGTTCAATGGAACCTTTCAAATCAATGTTTTTTTCATCCCTGACTCTTTTCTGAACTATAATTTTTACGTCTGCTCGTAATGTCTCTAGTTGCTCGGAAATTGATCCTAAGGAGGAATTTGGACCAGTTCCTTTTTTCTGAGGTGTCTTGGCTTATATGCTTGGATTTTCCAAGGTATTAAGGACCCACAGGCACTGGCTTTATAGGTAGGTCCTTTAACAGGCACAGGTGTATTTCCTTTAACCCTTAACAAATTGACAATTGGCCAATCAGAAGCTTTTTAAAAGTCGTTACGGTTATTCTGGAATCTTCCAGTGGGTTTAAAGAGATGAATGTAAAGAAGAATGGTCTTAATGTCCTTGTGCCATGATCTTGCATGCTAGTTAGCCACATGTTGTAATTTACTGTATATTGTATAATTGTATACTAAAACTCTCAACCCTGTTGCTTTTTAAAGAGAAAGCTGCAGGCAGAGTCAGGAAAGAAACCTTGAACAGAAGGGTTGACACGTTTTTGAATGGTTGATTCAACATTGTTTTAGATCTAGTGTTGGAAATTGTAGCTAAATATTTCATTTTTAAAATGGGGTTATATGGACGTGCAATCCTGGAATCACCCAATAGCTGTTATTTGAGTTGTTATATTGCATGAACCCTTGTGTGGAGAAGAGCAGAGTTCAGCCGTCTCACTGCATGGGGCAGGAAGCTGTTTGCTAGTCTCTTTGTAGAGCAGTTCATGTTTTTGTAATATTGCCAGATGGCAGAGGGACAAAGAGACTGTGGGTTGGGTGTGTGATATCTATTATATTCGTCCCATGCCCTCTTTAGACCTCTAACCTCTCCATTGTTTTTGATGTATTTTATTACAGTACAGGATTTAATCAACCATTACAAGGCCTAGCAGTCACTAGCTGAATAATTACCATATTAGGCTATAATCCTGGATATCAATATGGTTCCTATAGATGGACTGTATTTTATGTGATCATCAAAGATAAATTTAAATTTATTCAAGTTTTGAGTTAAACTTTTTTTTTTCTTCAATGATATGTTGGTGCCCTGCGGTAGATTGACGACCTGCCCAGGGTGTACCCTGACTCTCGCCTGAAGTCAGCTGGGATTGGCTCCAGCTTTCCCCCGCAACCATAACCATAAACAAAATAAAGCTGCATGGAAAATAAGTGAATGATAAAGTTGGTCTATTTTCATTTAGGTGAACAATTTCCTACATTCGCCGCATATGGGGTGCCATTTGTAAAAACAGTTTAACAGTTTTATAGGTATCAGACTTTCCATCATTTAGCACTTTTAGCACAATTTTAATACATTTAGAGCTAAATTCGTTCAAAAGACAGTGTTAAACTTCCTCATAATAATTCTTGCAGTATATATGTTAAATGTTAAATATAAATATGAAATCTAAATATAAATATTAAATCTAAATCTAAATGTTAAATCTAAATCTAAACATTAAATCTAAATCTAAATGTTAAATCTAAATCTAAATGTTGTGCTCTAAATGTTTAGAGGATATGCTAATTGGCCACACCCCCGTGATTCCTATTGGCTTTAGATGGGCAATGTGGAAGAAACAATAACTCACTTTTGAAAATTTCCTCACTCCAACTCATTTTGCCAGCACGGGTCACATATATTTCAGCATAACTATATTGAATGTATATCATCCAGAGATCACGAGTTTGAATCCTGATGATGCCACAGCCACCCGTGGCTGAGAGCCTAAGAAAGCAAAGTTGGCCATGCTTTCAGGGAGGGAGGGGTAGCATACTGTCTCCCCCCTACCAATCACAGGTGACACTAACCAATCATAGGTGTCTGTCAGCTCATGCCTGCTGGATAGTGCTTTCCTATCCGACACACATCCATAAGGTGTGTTTTCTATGCACTTGACAGATAAAAAGAGCCATTTAGTCTCATCCAGACACAGACAGCACTATTCGGTCTGCTCAGGAATAAGTCATCCTTACTGATGAAACCGTTTTAATTTGTCAAGGCTACTAATGGGTCTCAAAATGCTATTTCTAATACAAATCTTACCTGAAGATCTGTCAGGAACATGTCATCATTACACAATTGAAAAACCCCAGCGCTGACAGTAATCACATAATGAGCTGCTGATGCAATAAGATCTCAATGCTAACTGTTGGTGGGGGGGATGACAGACACAACTATACATGGGTTTTAAACATATTTCCCAAAGCACAATATTGCATTGAAAGATTCTTATTTTGTTAAGTATTATCTATTACGCAAAATGACTGAGCTGAGTGACAATCGTACCATAAACATTAATGTACTGTACATAAATCATAATTTGGTTCACTAATAAGACATTCTTGCTACAATCCTTTATGTAGGAGCATAATGGATGTTAATTTTCCCTGGCACACAGGCTAGCAGAGTGCTGATCCTCAATCAAATCCTATCACACAGGACATGACGTGACGTTCTCTCTATGACTTCTGAATCAAAACCCTGGCATTTTAAGAGCGGATGTTGACATTGAGGCTGAGAGAAAATGAAAAAGGACTGGCAGGTTGTGCCATGAATCTTGGACAAATTTCCAGAGATCTCTTTCAGATGGAAATGCTTTGAAATGTTTCTGTCACTGCAGATCCCAGACAGCCTTAATGCTATTCACATCAGAGCCCTGTGGAGACTATACCATATGTTGCAGACCTCCTATTACTTCTTATTGATATAGATGGCAGAGCCATCACAGTGCAGCTGGTGCACTTGCACAGGGACACTGACGCCACAGTGTGGCTAACTGTGTCTCTGATCTGGGAAAACGTGGATAATTGCACTGTCCCTCAGTTAACCATGCTAGTTAGGTTTTTCCACTATTTCACACCTCGATGTTGTAATTGTAGCACAAGAATCCTTCATTTGTTGCTCAAAACACAATGGTGAAGGATTAATCTGGCTGACTGTAGAAAGCTTTTTACTAGACCAATATAATAAGCATGTCTGGATGACAGGAAACTGCTTGAAAATTGTGCAAAATGAAGTGGAAGGCAAAGCTGTTTTCGAACTCTCAGGCTTATTACACACAGGCACGTCATGATCAGTCATAAAATAATATGTTTTATGTGCAGTGAGAGAACAAAATGCCATATCTGTTAGCCAAAATAGTCATCAGCATCATAGTGGCGTTTTTTCAAGGTCACAAACAGGATGTAAGGGATGTAAGATTGAAAGCGCTTGAAGTTGTCCTTTATGAGTGCACTTAATTAGCTAAATAGCTCACCGATATTTTAGCTACCACTTTTTTTAGCCTGTTCATTTCCACAGCATACTGGAGCTTTTACTCACCTGGTGGGCTAGATAATCGTTTTAGCATTTGTCCTGGTAAGTTGTGTAAGGAAACATTTTCATGTAATTAAAATATAATTCGCTCCTCCGACCTTCGTGTAGAAAACACAGGAGGCATTTTTTGAACAGCATCTGAAGAATCCTAAGTCTTGTTCACACATATAGTGCACTCAGAAAGTATTGAGACCTCTTTCAATTTTTCACCATTTGCGAAGAGGAAGACACTACACCGTGGTAAACATGCCCCTGTCCCAACTTTTTTGAGACCTGTAGCAAGCATTAAATTTGAAACGAGTTCATTTTGTGCATAAAATTGTAAAATGTCTCAGTTTAAACATTTGTTATGTTATCTATGTTCTGTTGTGAATAAAATATTCATGTGATTTGAAAGTCTTTTAGTTTTCGTTTTATTCTATGTTTTATTGCCACACATAAACCCGTAATACACGTTAAAAACATGTGTTGAGAGCTGAAACATAAATTGTATTTACGTTCATTTCAATGGGAAAGATTTATTCGGGTCGCGAACAAATCCAGTCTCGGAACCAATTATGTTTGTGGGCCATGGATCCACTGTAAATATTATAATTGTAATTTATAAGTTATAATATTTCATAGTATCCAGTATGTAGCTGTAAATACGTCTGCATGGTGTGCATTATATGCAAGTGAGTAAGTCATTGTAATTCGGTGCATGACAAACAAAGCAAGAATTATGATGAAGAACATGTCGACTGAGAAGTAGAAAAGGGGAAAACATAATGTTTTCAATTAAACTATTACAGACCACAAAAAAAGTAGCCTAATTAGCAGACATGATAAACCTAGCACATTCATGACACGTACCAAACACACATGTGCATGCACAGGCTGGTGCTGTGACTTTTCAAAAAGCATTTTCAAAATCATACATATTTTCCTTCTACTGTATATGTAAACAGTTTAAAACATGAAAAACAGTTTTGTTTTGTTGTTGTTTTTTGGGGTTTTTTTTTTTTTTTTAAAGGGTGCTTTTGAAAAAGCGCTGTTTTCAGTGACCAAAAAGCCATTTTGATTGTTCTAAATGGCAAACAGGCCATTGGTGATCCTCAGCAAAGTGCCACCATTTGTTCCCTCAATGTTTCAGAGCATTAGGAAACCCAGAAAAAACAGATGTACCCATCAGGATTGCCGGTCCCTGGGGACCGAGAGCAACTGGAATAATAATGCAAAAATAATATATGTTTCTCAAGAATGACAATTTGGTAGGCTTTTCCAACAATCCTGGAGAACTCACCACAGTTCTTTTACAGACTTTGGCTCCCGGTTGCTTCTGCCGCTGCAGATCCCAGACTGTCTTAATGTTCATCAGATCAGGGCTCCATGAGGACTACGCCATCTGTTACAAAACTCCCTTTTCTTCTTCTCTGTAATGAATACACAGTCTCCACCAAAAGTATTGGAGCAGCAAGGCCAATTCTTTAGTTTACGACATTTGTGTTTGAGATCAAATCATACATATTACTTAGAACTTAGAATATGGCTCCTTTTGTTTGAGCACACCCAAATGACTGGAGCCTGTGACTGGTTCTTCCTGTCATGTAGTGGGTACAAATGCCTTTATTATGGTGTTTGGGAATAAAGTGTTGTTTAGTAGTTATACTTGTGCTTGTCTATGATATTTTTGAGTATTAAGCAGGTGTAGATAGCACACACCCCTCATTACATTTTACCTATACAGACACCACCTGATTTTTCAAACTTGTTAATATATTATTATTATTGTTCATTTCAGATTACAGTATATTAATTGTTTAGAGCGACTAGCCATGCGGCGAACACCAGAAGCAAAAGAGTTGTGTGATTGTGGGTCAGTCTGAGGGTGGACTTAGCCAGTGTATGATTGCACAAAACCTTGGGATTCCTCTTGTTCCAGTCAACAGAGTGATTGTACAATTCAAAAGCAAAGGAAAGGAATCACCAGCATCCCGCACAGGTCAACCCGGGCAGGGGTCTTCAGACTGTCGAGCAGATTGTTGGAAAAAATCCCAATTGTAAGGCCGCTGATGTGGCCGAGCGACTCCAAATGAGTCGGAGTACTTCTGTGAGGGATCTCCATCAACTTGGGTACTACGGCCGAGCAGCTAGAAGGAAGTTTCTAGAAATAAATTTTTTAAAAATTATGGCGTCTATTTACTTTTGAGATGACTGTGTAGAGCCTATGCAGTTAATGTCACCATGTTAGGTGGAAAACACAGTGTGTTACATTGATGTAATGGTAGCTGTACACCTACTATAAGCCACACGTTCCCTAGGTGGGTTTTTTTGCTGTATTTTTGACAAAAAAATGCCAAGTTGTGGCATAATCGGGGTTCCCGGCTACCTCAAGTTGACTTGATGAGTGAAAAGTTTGGGTAGTTTCTGGGGGATAAGGTGTTGGACTACTGATCGGAGGGTCGGAAGTTCAAATCCAAGCACCCCCAAGCTGCCACTGCTGGGCCCTTGAGCAAGGCCCTAAACCTTAAATGCTCAACTGTATAATTGAGATAACAAAATGTAAGTCGCTCTGGATAAGGGCGTCTGCCGAATGACAGTAATGTAATGTATATGATGGTATAAATCATTCAACAAGGAACAACAGATCCTTAGCCTAACTCCTAACTAATTAATAATAAACCTCATTCATGGTCATTGCTGGCCTAATCCATAAAGGAAAGAGCATTAAAGCGAGTAATTTACCTCTGTGTGTGTGTGTGTGTGTGTGTGTGTGTGTGTGTCCGTCACTGCGAAGCTGTGCTTGCCCCCCCCCCCCCATATGGCAGCTGACACAGTTCAGTGATGTCAGTACAAAGGGTCTATAAACAGAACCAGAACATTTATTCATTGCAAAGTGCCACTCAGTGATATACTAAGCCTTTGACTCTTGCTTGTTTTGACCACGGTTTTTGCCTCACCTTTTGGCTTTGTTTGCCTGTCCTTCTTTTTTTCTTTTTATTTATTTCTTTTTTTGTGTGTATAATTTAGCACTTTTGCAAATGTCTCTGCAACCTGACGGCAAGTTACTGCTTGGATGTGGGAGTATGCCAATACTTTATTTAGAAAAGCAACATGAATATGGACAATATAAAAATGTTTGCACAGTGGTAAACTCTCACAATTTCCAACCACTGGACGTTCAACGTCGTTCTTTTCTACTGACATGCAATACACATCTAAGGCAAAGTATCTAGAGGTATCTCAAAGTGGGCACATTTCTGCTGTAAACATGGCCCTCTCGATACTGAGAAGTTATGAATATTTGCTTGAAAAAAAGGCAGAAATGGCAGGAGGCAGGAGATATGAGATAATAGTGGTATTGGAGAAATGCACCGTGCAGGAACAGAGCCTTAAAACCACAACATTTTGTCAGGTTTCTGGAAACTCTGAAATGGTTTAACCAGGTGATCCTCATCTGACTATTTCAGCCTTCAGAAGAAAAGTTTTGACTTCTAAAGGGTTAAAGTTAGGAAATTCAGACAAAACAGTAAGAATCAAAAACAAAGCAATGTTTTTGTCTTTTGCTTTTTTTTCTCTCTCTCTTTCTTTTTTAGGGATAACACGACTCATTGAAAACCCAAACTGCAGCATGTCTTATGCTCATTCATGTCACATGTCTTTTCTGGGTGGTAAATATTCATTTAAGCAGCTCTTACAGAGAAACAAGAAAAACTCTGGTGGCTCTGTTATGTTTTTATTTCGCTGCCATTTTGTGGTTCCACTTGTCCTTATCAAGGGACACGTCACTCCAAATGAGTATAAAGTTCTTCTTAATGATCGCCTTAATCCTGTGATGAAACCCTTCCATCCTCATGGATGTGGTATCTTCCAGGATGACCATGCACTGGGTACGAGGGCTCGCTGAATCATTTCACAGGGATAGAAATCATACGCTATGGAATTCGCTGTCACCGGATCTCATCCCAATTTTCCAGTGCTTTCAGAGCCGTGTGTTAGACACTACCATCATCGAAACACCACGTGAGGAAAAACTCACGCTCATGGTGCCAGTGCAGATCATCCAGAGGTTTATAAAATCTCTGTTAAGGTGCATGAAAGCTGTTCTTCTGGCTTGTGAAGCCTCAACAGCTCATTAAAACAATTTATGTCGGCTTTTCCTTTAATTAATTAGTCTCCCCATGTATGTAACACTGTAACATTAATGTGTAATGTGTTCGAAGACTGTAGCACTTGCAGGAAAAGGAAAGATTTGAAAATGGTTCAAGGAAAATAAGCATGTTAGGGGCACAGTTTACTTTTTCTTATGAGATCTTTTAGACACAGTTACGACTCTTACTGTCTTACTGACAGTTCAGTAGGCTGTAAATATAATGGTCAGCACCAATTTTACTTCACTTGTCCCACAACGAGGCAAAGCAAAACTCTACTTCGCATTGACTTTCCAAGAATTGTCTGGTAGATACCCAATAACACTTCATTAGATATTTAAGTATATAGTAAAGTCAGGCTTACTTTGTTATAGAGACGATTAGGTTTTTATAAGAGTCGTTCATCCCACAAGGCAATAATTACCAAAGAGAACTGGTGAAATACCAAGTACACAACGTTCTTTAATTTCCTTTTGCATTACATTATAAAAGAGTTACTAGCAAGACCCATGGTGCACTGCAGTTTTGAATCAGCTCCATCCTGGTTTCTTTTCCTTGTTAAGAGATTTCATTTCCCATATAAAGCCTGCAAGTCCCCATAGGTTATCATCTCAGACACCTTCCGAAAAGAGACATTTGAAATAACAATCCTGAGCAACTTATCAATGATAAACATCTGCTTAACATCTGGCACCGTATGTGCTAGTGCTGCCACTCCTCAAAAAAAAAAAAAAAAAAAAAAAGATTCTTATCTTTTTTCCAAAAGCATGTGGTGATTTTCTGGCCAATTTCAAAATTACCTTTTCTCTCCAAAGGTTCTCTGGTCACATGTGGAGAGTAATGATTTATTTTATTTTTTTAACTTTCCAGTGAGGTTTTAAACCCATTCACAGCACAGAGCCTGCCTTGTTAAAAGTGATCAATTATCTCCTGCCTGCAGTCGATTCTGATAACTGCACTCCCCTGCTTTTGTTAGCCCTTAGTGAATTTTAGATTTCATGATATCCATATTGCACGCCTTGAGCACAAGGTTGGCCTGCATTATAATGTACTGAGCTGGTTTAGGTCCTACTTCAGTCACATGACTTTCTCAAGATACCACTGTTACAACTTTCCTTTCCTCTATTGCTAATACTGATTCGGGTGTCCCACACAGAACTGTACTGGGGCCTGTTTTGTTTTCACTGTACATGCTCCCAATGGGAAACAGTATTCAAAAACATGAGAACTTTTTGTTGTTACATAGATGGCACTCAGATGTATCTTCCTTTGATAATAAGTCCATCCAAAACCACAACAATTCGAATGAATGATTTAGGAGTACTATCATAATATACTGTATGAGACCATTAGTCTAACTGTCAACTGTGACCTCGGATTTGATTGGCTATTCAACCCCGTGGTATTCGTTCCTCTCTTTCTAGAGCTTAGAAAATCATATATATACTTTTATTAAATCTTATTTTGAGGTAACTCACATTATATTGGTATGAGCAATTCATCTTAATGGCCTAGCACCTTCCTATATCCCTGACCTACTGTGCCGCTACTCTGCTTCAAGTTTTCTGAGGTCTTCAGATTAATTGTCATTGTCTAGTCCACAGCTTTGGACATCAGATATGCTTCCTCTGTTACAGTATTAAAGTTAAGACTAAAAACATACCAACTGGCTTATTAATACAGTATATTTTTCTGTTTCTACTTTTGTCAACATTTTATATCCCTGTTTTTTTTCTATGTGTGTTTTTTTTTTATATTTGATACTGTATTTTTCTATTAACTGTACAGAGCACATTTTGACTTCAGTTGTACTTTCTAAATAAAATGTACTTACTTACTTTTTTACTTATGCTGCCTTCAAATAAAACTCGTGAACTTGTGACTAAGTTGTGAACGTGAAATGCTTGGCATTCAAGTAGTAAATTGTCTTGAGAACACCACTGCTAGGCAATGGCAACATGGAAGCCTATTGGTGTCTAGAAGCCACCAAGGCTAACGTTAACAATTTAGCAAGCTAACGAGAGGGTAACGTGATGTAGAAAATGCAAAGCCAAAATGAAAAGCTGAGGCCACTGGGAATATCAACATCTTTATGATATATTGACATACCATCCACTGAAAAATGTACTTCCATGGCCTGCACTATTTCTGAAAGCATCAAAAAACATGTCACACCTGGTGAACTCAGAGCTTTCAGAAAATTTCCAGTTACGCAGTCATGAATATCACATGAGGGGGCATTTATGCGGACTGTTACTCATGAACATGGTAAACATGACCCTATTTAAAGGCAGCATTACTTAGTAACAAGTGCTACCTTAGAAATTCTCCTTGAATATCCAATATGTGTTATTGGGTATGTACCATAAACTACAAGTAATTTCACTTACTTAACGCAAAATTTCCTATAAAATACCAGCTACTTGCCATATTCGTGCCTATTACTAGTAGCTCCTAAACGCTAATCTAAACACAAGCATCAGTGAGCATGCCAGACTCAAATAATATTTTTACTACAGGTGATTGACTAAATTATAGCCAAAGACTATGCTATGTTTTATTCGATGCACTTTTAGACTTTATGGCATATTGGAGTTTTATCTCACTAATTTTTTGTTCTGTCCTGAAATATCACAAGATAAAGAATACAAAATAAAAAAAAGTGCTCAATACGACATAGATTTCTTGGCATTTCTCCTTTTTCAAGCAGTGGCAACAAGCTGTGCTATACGCCGTGTGGATTACACATGCATAAGCTGACAACCAGGTGCTGTAATGCTCATCTGAAGACATATCATCCTTCAGCATCTTTTATTTCATATCTTCAAGATGGCCCACATACTAGTAAAGGCAAAAATAACATTTTTTGGAACACTGATTCTGATGGAGAGGGTGGAATACTACATTAAGCTGCTGACAAGCTGCTGAAGCATGAGTGATATATACCCACTGCTACCTTACTTGAGGCTAAGGAATCAGTTAAACTTTAATATGTTGAAGAACATATTGTTAACAAAGTGATCCAGAATCTCCAGAGCACCTCCTATAGTTCCATTATCAATACAGAGGCATCAAGTACGCACTGTTGTACCTGGCTAACTTCTTTAGATCGGGGGGAGATCGGGGGGGGGGGGGGGGGGGGGTC